>JAHLJT010000631.1:255237006-255523668 GCA_031308135.1 Acheta domesticus
AAATCGGAATTTACTTTCTTGATGGTGCATAAAGCAGGCACGTCAAACCGCGCCCGCACGAGCTACTTGCCCGCCTGGGGAGCCAGGCGCTCGTACGGGCACGGGGCAACTGACTCCCTACTCAGATCCTCTCTAATCCACACACGGGCTGCACAAGCAGAAGCGGCGCGAGGCTTGGAATAGTGGCTTCATACGAAAATATGTTTCCCAGATTTTTTCTACCAAGTAACGAGAATTGTGTTATGGTTATTTTCTTACTAAATTCTGCCCTTACCTATCCTTGTTAAAGTGACAGGACATATTTGAATGGCGAATTCTTTCCTTGTTTTCGTTTTGCGTTGTGTTATGAAATCATTCAGTTATTTACTGTATGTGAAATAAATTGACAAGTTTCTTTAAATTAACAATTCTCGCTTACGAACGGACAGAAACTTTTAACAGACAATAATATGTCTGTAAACCTGATCGGAATGTAGAAAGTTTATATCACGTTTAATGAAACAAGATTACAAAATCAAGATACTTTTGATTTATTTTTTCAAATTTACTTGTTCAATTGAGAATTGGAAATCGTACTGATGTATTATTTCATTGTAATGGATAATTTCTTGCTTTAAAAGGGAAAATAGGAAGTAATGTAGCTAAAGTTTCGACAATACTTGTCAAGTATCTTCTCCCAAAGACTGTTATGGGCAGGTATCCAGTGGACGTACCGTCACTCTAAGCGTTTGTACAACTCTTACTTACATATCACGCCAATTTTCCTGGACGCAGTGCCCGCGAGCTCTAGTAAGATTGTTACATTACCCGCGACCTTGATATGCCTGACATCAAGTATGGTGATCTACTCGGTGAGAGTACAAGAAGCTCACAAGTGAACTGACAATAAAAATAGTAATCCCTACCATGGTCAGAGGCTGACAACGGATGTCACGAATCCTTCCAAACTCTTGTTAGAATCGATGTACGTTGCAAGAACAGAAAAACATATACCTAAATTAGAATTAGGTCATTGTTCCAAGTGCAACGGCGCGCGGCCCCGAAAATTTAAATAGTGGCATTAACCCATTAGCAAAGGCCCATGGATTATTAAACTAGAACTTCGCGGTCAAAAAAAAAAAAAAAAAAAAAAAATCCTAGCAATGTGTCCTTGAAAGGACACTTTAACATTATTACATTGAATCAGCGGACGTGGCTCTCCCCTCCAGGCGGAATCCGCAGATGGCCGCTGGCCGTGTCCAGGCTGTGTGGATTCGCGCGCGCGCGTGCCTGCCGCATCCGGCGATTCCGCGCCTCGCGTCGCCTCTCCGCGCCGCCGCCCTCTGCTATTTCAGTGGCGCCGCCCGACCCGCGTGCACGCGACGGGCAGACGGACGGACAGACGGACGCGAACTCCACTGCAGCTTATTTAATTTGAAAGCCGTTCTTGGCGGTGCGCGCCCGTGTCCTTCTGCGTGCTAAGAGCTCGTTACGCTTAAGCGCTTTTGACGAGAATCGCCCTGCTCTGCCGCAGTACACTGCGACGCCTCCCTCCGCCCCCGCCCTGGCCGCCGCCGGACGTCTGACGGGGTCAGCGCCGGCACCGCGTAGCAGCCGGTGATCTACGATTGCGCCACTGCTTGTGCTCTGCAGACACGCGTGCCCTGTTTCTGCAAAGGGTGTCTTTTCACCTTTAGTTATTCTTGGGTTACTTTAACCAGAAAATGAAATTTAGTGAATTTGTAGACGGGGAAAAATAGCAAAGTATTCAGAAGAAACTTTGTTCATTATTTTTGGTCTGGAGATCTGAAACTGTGCTTCAGTTTTACGCGTATAATTATAGTTTTATTTCATTAACTACCTTTAATTTATTTTTCAGTATGTAAAAGTAGAAAAATGAGATTTTGTGCTAGTTTATTGATTACGCATATAAAATAATTAAGATTGTGCAGTTTGGAGAGGTGCGACCTAAGTTTCTATTCATCACAAGGCATGTGAATTTTGCTGCCACTGACCTCGCACAAAACCAGCTACTCCATCATGCACCCATCAATTGTTGCTCAGAAATCAAAAGGTTGTGATTGAGTAAGTAAGGGAAAGGTGTGTTAGGAAGTTTCATATTGAAAATGTTGTCTCCTTCAATGAAACACTGGTTTTTTGGCGGATTAGAACCAGCAACACTTGAGATGGACGACTGATGCCTCTCTCTGTCAGCGCCATTCGTACACATTATTATTAAAAAACAACAACAACAGAAAAAGAGAAATGTCCCTATACGTGTTTCTCCAATGTGACGTCTCGCCTCTTATCGAGTCTATGAAGTTGTGGGTACTGATGGGGAAGTTTAGCAAAACATATTGTGCATCCAAACATTTGATTGCAGTACGGCGTCTTATGGAGTATTGCCCTCTCTTTCTATCCAATACAATTTTACATAAGACTCTCTCTTTCTACTGCAAGCTGTGTTGCCGATTCAGGAAGCTCGGGGTTATTCGACTTGTCCATCTTGTTTCACGCGCAAATACTTAACAAGTTCATTCAACGATAGCTTCAGTTGTGTTAATCTTAGACAATTGAGTTTTTACCAGTTATTCCCAGAACTCTTATAAATGTGATGGTTATTTTGTAATTTAGTTTTATGGTTTAATTTCCATGAAATTAATTATAAATGATAGCCAAATGCTTATTTCTACATTTGACGTCCTTAAATTTTCACTATGCGAGAAACTTTTTTATTATTGCAGAAAAGCACAAACACCCAGCGGATGAAATGACAAGGGAAGTCCAAATTTTGATATGAGACCAACCACATTTCTGTATGAATCATGGTTCTTGAGTTAGACGGTAATAAAAACAATATTTCGTGCGCTCCGAACGAACATTTCATGTCGTTCAGTGATCTTGAAAACTTCTCAGCGATTCTCAACAGGCGATGTGAAAGGAAAAATAGAGTATTATTTTTGAATTTCACTTACAAAAAACAGTGAAATAAATTTAAACATATCTAAAAATGAATTAGAAACTTTACAGTTAATAATATTAATGCCAAAGACATTCAACCAGTAGTTGTAAAATGTGCTTTCAAAAGCAAATATGAGATGAATTATTGAGTGTTCGAAAAGAATATTATGCATTGTCCGCACAAACCCTTGCAGTATTTGATACAATCCATGTCATCTCATCTTTGTGAATGAGCATTTTCCCTTATTTTACATAAAAAAAGTGGACGTACAAAATGACTTGGGACTGAAACTTAGCAATAATGACCTTGATATCGATGTCATTCCCGCAAAACAATTCAAGCCTCGTCAGTATGTGATGAATTAACAATGTTCCAACTGGATTTGGACTTGTTTTGCTATTGATATTTCAGTTTTAACTCTCATTTAAAGGTCTGTTTTTTTAAAATAATAATTCTAATAAAAATAATACATCTCTTTTTATCAAAAATCTTTAATTTCTAATATTAAGCCATCTATTTAACATGTTTTGAAATTATTTCCGTTCAAGTGGTATTCTAATTTGCTCTAGGCTTGTAAGTGGTACGTAACTGAAGGAAGGGTGAGACCCCCTGCCGAAATCCTATCTTGCCTATGAATAAAATAGTAGTAAAAATAACTTTGCAGGGGTCCAAATGGGTGACTTTGGGTCCTGGTGGGGTATACTGAGGCTCATAGGTATACACTATTAAATGCCAGGAAAAGCCCCCCTGTAATGGGGAGCCTTTGTAGCAAGGCTGAGTCATCAAGTCCCTACCCAAACCTCCTCGCGGTGGCCCTGGATGCACTGCGTGGTGAGAACCCGCAGAGTAACGAAGAGGGTGGGACGAAAGGCGAGTTTCCGGCGCCTTAAAACGGGAACTCGGAGCTAAGGGAAGGAAAACCCTGACAGAAAACCAAGGGGGGAGGGGGGCCTCCGTAGGTGTGGTGAAACCAACCTTCCTAAGGGATGAAAAACCCTGACAAAAAATCATCTGCCTCCAGGATTGGACATGGGGTTGGACGCAGGGCTAACACCCCGGCTCCGTAAAAGAAAGTTTGTTCAAAGCGATTTAAATATGCCTCGGACCGGACCAAAATCAAATTTACGACAAAGGCTACGAAAACGGACAATGAACATTGGTACGTGGAATATACAAGGCCTGGGAACAAAACAGAGGGAGGTCATCTCAGAAATTGAAAAACTGAATCTGGACATAATTATTCTTACGGAAACGAAGAAAAAAGGGACAGGGGAAGAAGTTTTGAATGAATATCTTCACGTTTGGAGTGGTGTGCCCAAAGATTTTAGAGCCAGAAGTGGAGTCTCTTTCCTTATTAAACGTAAATGGACAAAATTCATTAAACAAATAGAACATATTAGTGACAGGGTACTTAAAATAGACATGAACATTTTTCGTCATCAGTTAACTATTTTAGGGGTATATGCGGTAAATGACAATGCACTTGTGGATGAAAAAAATAAGTTTTTTCAAGATCTCAGTGAAATTATAGCAAGTATTCCACATCAAAATGAAATTCTATTAATTGGGGATTTTAATAGCAGAGTAGGTAACAGAGAACGAGAAGTAGTAGGTCAGTTTGGAGAGGAAACTGTTAATGACAATGGGAAAAGATTAATAAACCTTTGTAAGGAGCATGCGCTATGTGTAGGGAACACCATTTTCAGTCATAAAAACATCCACAAATATACCAGAATAGATCCAGCAAGAAATATTCAATCAGTAATTGATTTAGTTGTGGTAAAGAAAGAAAGAAGAGTAAAACTTAATGATGTGAGAGTATACCGCCAACCAGAGTGTGGAACTGATCATCATATGGTAGTGAGCAAACATGTATTTCCTTTTAGAAGTAAACGAAGATCTATTGAAAAAGATACCGATATTTTAATTGAACAAAATGACATAAATTTTAAAACAGACCTTTTAAAACAATACAGCGTTGAAATGCTCTACCAAAACAGAATTAACCTTAAACTAGGAAACTCCGAAGATAAAAGTCCCGAAGAAATGTATTATCACCTAAAAGATGTTGTTTTTGAAGCAGCTAAGGAAGCCCTAGGAGAAGAACAAGAAAAAAGGAAGTTCGTTGAGAAATTCAGTGAAAATTTAGAAAGCTTGATTAAGGAAAAGAAAACATTGTACCTGTCGTGGATTTCAAATAGGAATGCCCAAACACGAAAGGAATATGTACAAAAAAGAAAAGAAGTTAAAGAATTAGTAAAAATTGAAAAAAATGAACACTGGGAGAGATTGTGTAGGGATATAGATAATACAATAGGATATAATAGGTCAACCCAAGCGTGGAAAACGATTAAAATATGAGAAAAAAATGTTACAAAAGTAAAGTACAAATAATAACTTCTACAAAATGGATTGATCACTACGAACAATTATTACAAGAAAGTAGAGTTGAATACCAAAACAATTTGGAATGCATGCATTGGCAAGCATGGGAACCTGAAATCAGTTGGTTTGATGTAAAAAGGGCTTTGTCGAAAGCTAAAAACAATAAAGCTCCAGGACCAGGTAACCTTAGAATGGAACTTTTAAAATACGGAGGTTATAATGTAACTGAATATCTCAAAAATCTTTTTAACAAAATTGAAGTTAGTGGCGATATTCCTCAGGAATGGAATATGTCATATATCAGCTCTATACACAAGAAAGGTGACAAAACCCTTTGTGAAAACTACAGAGGAATTAGTGTCATCCCATCAATAGCTAGGCTATTCGCTAGTATTCTAAAGGAAAAAATACAGAAGGGAATAACATTTAGTGAAGAACAAAGTGGGTTTAGAAGTGGGAGGTCATGTTTAGATAACATCCATTGCTTACGCCAAATAATTGAGAAAAATGGAATATACAATATAGACACACATATGACATTTATTGACCTGGAAAAGGCCTATGACAGTGTTCCTAGATGCAAAATATGGTCAGCAATGAGAAGACTGAATGTTCCAGAAAAATGGATTAATTTGGTTAAAAAAATGTACCAGAATACTGAAGCGTGTATTAAAATGGGGAGGAAAATTACCCAAAGTATTAAAACTAACAAAGGGTTAAAACAAGGATGTAGTTTATCGCCACTTCTCTTTAATATATATATGGAACAAGTTTTGGAAACTTGGTACAAGAAATGCTCGCAAATGGGAGTTCTCATAAATGATAGGTGCTTACATTCTCTACTTTTTGCAGATGATCAGGTCATTTTGGCATCAGATCGGGAAGATATGGAGTTTATGCTTAGGAAATTAAAAGAAGAATACGAAAAGTGGGGACTTAAAATTAACCTTAAAAAGACCGAATATTTATGCATTGGAGGAGATACCTCTAATATAAAAATTGATGATGACGAAATAACTAACTGTTCAAAATTTAAATATCTGGGGACTATAATTACTGACGATGGGAAAGTTGATGAAGATATTACCACTAGACTTGCAATGGGCAGAAATGCAATCAAAGCTCTACATAGCCTTATATGGAATAATGTGCTACGACAAGACACAAAGAGAAGAATATTCCACAGTGTAGTGGAAAATATTATATTATATGGTGCAGAAATGTGGCCTTTAACAAAACGCCGTAGAGGACAGAATACGGTCAGTAGAGCTCGACTTCATGAGAAGATCTTTACAGATAACAAAGCTGGACAAGATAAGAAACGAAGTGGTATGGGAAAGAGCTGGGGTTCAAACAACCATAACCAGAAGACTAGAAAATAAAGCTCTTCAATGGTACGGACATGTCCAGAGGATGCAAAATGAGAGATGGCCAATTCAAATTTTAAACTGGATACCTGAAAGGAGGCGTAGAAGAGGTAGACCTGTTTTGGCCTGGAAGACGTATATACAGGAAGTAATGAATGAGAAAGGACTAGAAGAAGGTCAATGGAATGACCGAAAAATATGGAAATCGAAAACGGCAAACTCTTAGGGGTAGAACCGACGAAGAAGAAAATAACTTTCTCCTCTGTGACCTTCACACTCACAGACTGGCGAAACCCTGAGTTGTCAACGTCTATCGTCCGTGGGAAGACAGCTCCCCTTTCGTGGGACATACGGTATCGGAAACGAGTGCAGCAAACATTCTCAAAATTTCGCCAGCTGGTAGAACACCAAGCAAAACCCACATACTATTAAATTTTGAAGTGTTAGGGAGTATTAGAAATAATGTATTTGAGACGTTTTGCATCAAGACCTTTCATGACCTCCGCGCTTCCTGCAACGAGTAAAATTGCATCGTAAGTGCCAAAAACGTTTATCAATCGATGTCAGATTTTATAGCACGTTCCTTTTTTGACGACTGATGGCAAAGGTCATATCCGTTGGTCTCCTTTTAGTTTCAACGGCACAGTATACTAATTTTACCGAAGTCGTAAAGCAATGCTATTTTTAAGAATCGTGAAAAACAAACTTACATATGGTGCACTTGATGTTGTTTTGAAACTTTTTTTATTAGAACCCATATTGTGAAAATTTTGTTTCTAAGCAAAAGTGAAATGTATTTATTTGTTTTGTCCCATATCGAGATAACATTTTCAGAGGCTCGTATCTTTGCAATAATTGTATTTGGATTATTCCACGTATGTGTTCGACCATCTTGTCTTTCCGAAGCTGTCATGTAAACACCAGTTTTTAACCAGCACCCTCTCCAGGGAGAGGGTGCTGCTCAGACCCTGACGACAGCGGCGGGGCGCGGCGATTTCCGCACTTCGTCAGGCTGCAGGTCATGAAAAGTATGAATACTAATTATCGCAAAATCACTACATGCGATACTTCTTTCTTCAAAAATCAGTATTTATGGATTTTAAAAGGTGCTGAACAAGCTGGCAAAATTTCATGTCAATCCGAGTATCAAGCACAGCGAGCGTTGCGTGTAAGCGCTGCTGAGAAGTGACAACGCTGTTCTCCATAAGCTCTGTACTGCAATCAAATGCTTGGACGCTCTATAGATGTATCGAAGTTTCGATGCTTCACCAAAAGATTTCGATGTCGATGAAAACAACAATAATAACATCGATGTTTAAAATAAGTATGTTTTAAGTATGATAAAACATTTCATAGTAAAATGTCCTGGTTGTAATATGATACATAGCATGTCAATGCTTTTTTAAAGTACATTATGTCTGAAATTTGATTGTCATCGTAATTTTCTAATTAATTTTTAATGTAGTCAGGGTTCAAACGGGGTTTAACGATATTACCACGAACAAAACAATAAAAAAAAGGTAACAACCCAAAGTTGCTAATAGCAAGCGGTTTCGTACCCCCTATGGGTAGTGACAGTTGTCAGTGGCTGTTGCTTGCAGGCAATCCACAAATAAAGTAGATGTTTGAAATTGTATTTATATCATGAGAATTTTTTAAACATCGATATTTCTGCACAACTATATTGATTTTAAGAAAACATCGATGTTGTGATATCGATGTTTGTGCTCGAAAATATCGATCGATGCTCGATGCTTTTTTGCCATCCGTAGACGTGGGTGTGGACGTTTCGACGTGCATCGCTCCGTGGTCGTCGCCGCCGATGCTTCCACGCAGCCGCGTTAATGTGCTGCGATGCTTAAACTGCGATTTTCTTACCTCTGCTTCTGACAGGAATTAGCTGTTGACGGTTTCATCCAATCGGAAGCTTCAACATGACCATAGTGACGTCACTGTGGTGACATACGAGCTCCCGATTGGATGGCAGCGAAACAGCTGATTTCTGTCAGAAGCTGAGGTAAGAAAATCACAGTTTATCTCGGCGGCTCCGCAGCCGCGTTTCGCCTCGCCCAGAGCGGCGCCGCCGCCGCCGCCGCCGCCGCCGCCGCGGCCGCCTTGCAGAAGCGCGCCCTCTCCCGCGCCACTCGTTCCGCCCCCGTTGCTGAGGAGGAGCCGGAGGCCGCAGAACGCCGGGAGCGCTGTTGACGGTAGCCCAAGTTGATCTCCAGTTCAAGTTTACTGGCTGCCGTCTTGGGCCCGGTTTTATTCGAACAATAGTTTGCTGGAGGAGTTTACTCGTTCTTCGCTTGGTAACTTCCGGGTTGTTTGGCGACCATTGCCAAGCCAGGTTTAATTCTCCAGTTTTGAAGTACTTCTGGCTACACTCTAGACCTGAATGATACGGATTTTAATTTTTATCGTACGAGATTTCAATTTGTTCTTCAGCAATGTAAAGATTACTCAAAATATTCCCTTCTGTTTACTGTTCTTGTTCAACTCAGGTGACGCCAGATGTAAAAATTATTATTTTTGAAAAGTTAATATATCGTAATTTTTTTCATGTTTCAATTTATTTCATAGAGTCACACTTAAGTATTTACTACAAATATAAAATCAAATAAATATACGTGTTGATAATTTAATTTAGTAATATTTTTATGTATGATGCCAACATGTTTTAAATTAATTATTATTTACATAACATCAGTTTCTCAAAATCTAACAATTGCTAATATTTAAGTATGTTACTGAGTATGTTCTTTGTGTGAATCAATCTTGTCTAGTAAAATTGCTGTTGAGCTTGTGTTCTCCGTTGTTTGTAAGATTTATAGATTTGGTACTTTGAAATTTCATCATTTGATTCAAATTAACAGTATCGATTATTTTTCCCTGTCGACATGAAGACAGCAATTGAATATTACGAGAACATCCATGGACTACAAAGCACCATACGCACAAGCACGGAGAAGTATTGATTTCGTTTACTTGGTTGTGTTGACTTTCCAGCCATCGTCGCTCTCGACTCTTCGCACAGCGCTAATGCTTGCCTCTTTCGAAGTCACGATCTTAAAAGCCAAAAACCGGGACATTGTGATATTTTCTTGACAAAAAACTGGACCAAACAGGACACACGCTGGTTCGTATTTCTGAAATGGGGGTGCTTACTAACTCGGCTAGAAACTCACAGAAGGTTCGGATTATTGAATTTCTCGGTAACGATATCGATAGCGATAAATCATATGCATGCTCAAATGATGCAATGGCTCATTTTCCCTTCCTAGAATCACCATTGAATCTCTCCCTTCTTGATTTCAATAGCCTGTGAAATATTCATGTTACGCGGTGCATGAGCGTGTTGGTGCCATTGCGCCAATTTTGACGTTTGATTTTAATACCTGAAAGCGCGTAGATACAATATCCGCAATCTCATCCATCAATTCAAATCGAAACTCTGATTGGTGCTAAATTGCTAGAGGATTTAATTTTGCCAGAATCTGATTTCCTGGGATCTACCAAGCTTCGGTATGCATGCCGTCGATTTTTGGCACCTCAAAAATCCCCGACTTTGAACCCGCGATCTTGGGATCAGCAACCTGGCACGATAACTACTATACCATTAAAGCAGGCTCAATACATTACAAAAATTTTAAATTGTCGACGGCGATTAGTCATTGTCACAAAAACGGGACATATTTGCATCCCGTTTTCCTAAAAAAAATAAATAAACGGGACAGGGAGTCATAAAAAGGGACTGTCCCGGCTAATACGGGACGTCTGGTGGTCACCTTAGCGAAGTGGCACAAGACGCCGCGCTGCGCCACGCCTCGCCTCGTGGGCGGAGGTTTCTTTCGCGTCCATGCGCCGCGCACACAACCGTGGCAACTCGCCCTAAAAACGTGCGGAACGTTTAAAGTGCAGATTGGCCTACATCCGGTCCTGTGTTTCATGGCCACGACTGTTGATTTTCTCGGAGATGCGATTATCTGCAGTTTCGATGAAAATCCCCAGCAAAAAAGATCCTTTCTTGAAAGAAGCAGGATAGTGGTGTGACGAGAAACAATAGGTAAGTTAACTGGTGATTATCAGATGTTCAGAGAACGTTGCTCTGAGAATTAATCCTTAATAATCGTACTCACAGTTATCGGGGATAGTCTGTGTGTGCCTTTGGGTTCCTTGTGTTTGTACCTTCCTAAGGGTGTGTTGGGATTGTAAAGCACCTTCAGAAGTGATCGTAGATAGTTCGCTCGGTTTCTCTCGACAAGACAAATTGATTGGTTCTCTTTTTAACCTGATCTTTTTATAATATTCTTGATTAATTATAGAGAAATAAGTGTTTCTGGCCATTTCAAGGGACCTATATTGCTGTGAAGCAACGAATCCTTTCCGTCATAACATGAATCTAGTGAAATGACTTGAATCATCAAATAGACGATCATGAAATCTCATTTTGAATTGAAACGTACAAAAGTTAAAAGTATTTTTTATCGAAAATATCGATTTATCGATATTTTTAAATTCCGGTGGCTATTTAGCCAGGCAAGTATATAGACAATTGTTTAAAATGCCTTTTATTATGAACTTATATAGTACAATTTATATATTTTTAGTCTCAAAACATCCTCCAAGCTAAGCTAAACATAAATATTTTGTTTGTTACCAACATCAGTGCAAAATAATAATTACATTAAGTTGTCTCGTTCATATATGTGTTTGAGTTTTTTATTACATTCTTATTTCTATTTTCGAATGTCCGAGGCAGCCTTCAAGAGGTTTGCCACCGCATCACAGTGCACAGAGTTCGATGTGTAGCCATGAATCAATGTGCATGCCATTTTCAGAAAAAGGAATGAGAATATCGCCCGAGGCAGCACTTGTATTGCTCAATATGAAATACCGTAGGGTAATATTGCGCCCCCGGGACGTGCATCTCTTTAAAATTGCTTATATTAGAATTCTCCGAAGGACGCAGTGGAGCTTACAAGCTTTTTGTTTTGGGCATGTAACGGCTAGAATAGGAACACGACATGAGCAAGAAATTTGTAGGAAGATCATGTAAATACTATTGGAATTTGTTTTGTCGAGATTGTTTAGATTGTGACTGTATCATTTATTCAGTTTACTTGGAAGCTGTGAGAAGCAAAGGATTTTAGAAGAGTGAAAAATGAGAAAGAAATATTTTAACAATACTTGCAGCTTATAAAGATAAAACCATTAGTAACGAAAGATAAAACTAATGGTTGTATATTTGTAAGCTGCAAGAATTTCAATGAAATTAAATGTAAGGAAGATACGTTTTCAAAAATGTTTCATTAAATTCAAAGCGTTGATTGAATGTGAAGACAGTTCCTAAACTTGTCTCACAGCTTCTTGTGTAACAAATAGGGAATAAAGGGAATACAGTCAATCTGAACGTTCTTTTTTTATCCGTACCTTTCATCATGCATCATGGTTTATTGATAGTTTCTCAAATAATTGTTTCTTTATGTTAGATGGAGATTGAAATGAAAATATTTGGTCCTAAAGTGGCCGTTTTACACAATTATTTTAAAAAAATAATATTTTTTACTTTCTCGTCATTGCACATCATTGCAACTTGACATTATAATTCGCCGTAAATAAAAACATTGTTCTCGATGTGCACGCCTCGGACATCTTGGCGAACTTGTGCGGAGTGCGCTGTCATCTCTTTCGACGACGGAGTTGCCCTGCCTTGCCTCCTTGCCGTGCCGTGCCGTGCCCTGCCGCGCGCGCCCCCGTTCAATTGAGCGGCTGTTGTGTTTAATGAGAGAAGTGGGGCATGGCGCCTAATGGGCGCTAATTTCAGGGCAAAGAGACCCTTGCGCGAGGCGGGGCGCGCCCTGTGGGGCACCCAGGCCCCGCTCAGGCCGGCGCCTCACCACGCCACGCACCAAAAGTCCACATCGCCCGAGTAAAGTTCTTGTATTTGCTAGTACACGTTGATTTTGCTTATTCCATTTTGAAAAACTTCAGGGAAGATTTAGTATTAGGACGTTGGTTTGGTTTGCTTGTGAGTTGTATGCAAGTTGTATGATTTGTTTTATTCTGAAAATTTAACCACTTGTATGCACTTACATGAATTTCAACTATACAAAATGTGTCCAAAAACGCTTTTGAATTTTAATTTTGAGTTTACAAAAGCTGATAGCAATAGGCTGTGCATTTAATTTAGTTTCACACTTTTCGTAATAGTGAAATTTCAGTAAATGATATGCGGATAATGTAAATTTAACTGGTAGCAACAGAGTGAAAATTCGATTATTTTAACAGACTTTTTAGCTGAATCTTACGTCGTAGCAAAGATCACGTCTCCCAAAACAACCTAATTAAGGTTTTCACATTTGGATGAAACCTGATACCCAAACTTTGATCCCGCTGTTCCTGCTATTCCCGGACAATTGGCTCCAGTTGCTTGGAATTCGACCCACTCGGCGCGCAGCCCATAGGCTCCATTGTTTCTGGAAGTTTTTTCATTGCACAAAAAATACTGTGTGTTTTATTGCAAGTCGTTTAAGTTCGTCGTAACAGTCGAAGGGGGACAATTGAAGTCCAAGAAGAGGACGGTTGTGTAATAAGTCCAAAATGCTCTGTTAGATTTGCCCAGCCTAGCGAAGTGATACAACAGGTGTTTTTCCCTTGGGAAAATTAGGCATAAGCTTTTAAGGGAAGGGAATTTTTAGAAGTTACTTTTTGCTCACTTTTTATTCGTGCATTTTTAATGGAAGCACTTCACTGAAATTGTGTTTCATGCTACACTTTTTTTGGTGCGTATGTACTATTTTTTCCCTTCACAAACTTACGTTTTTGAGAAAATACTTGGGCGTTTCCTTTTATTTTCCAAATTAAAATGATGATGGGCACAGTTTTCGTACTTTTCTGAAAGTGACGTTGACATAGACTTTCGTGTGAGAAGGAATGATAGTTCTGTATAAAAGAGCAACAGAAAAACGTGTATGGATAATTTATATTAAATAAATCAATTAAACCATTTTCATTTATACGACTGCTATTGAGAACACTTTCTAGAGGTAAAAAATTAAAATTACCAGAACAGCAAGTCTATCCTAGAAACAAAACATCTTGAATTATATTAATTTTCGTATTATTTAAAAATAGGTAATTATTTACTCCAAACAGTTGAGAGCAAAAGAAATTAATTTCGTTGAAATATTAACTACTTAAATGCCGCTTGCCTATTTCGTGAATAACACAGCTTACACAGACCTGCAGAATTTTCTGAAAACTTCATTCGGTGTTTCAACTGATTAGGACGTTTGTGGGGGCGCTAAAACTAAACATTGGGCGAATGACAGAATAGCTGGGATTGTAAGTCTGTTAAGAACATAATTGTAAATTGTTAATTCTCAAAAAAAAGGTGTATCATAAAGCTGAGATAATATATTTTTACCTACTAGAGTTGCTTTAGACATTTTTTTTTCTTTTTATTCATGCTTCTTGTGCGTTTTCGTTTTTGGGTCTTCTCGAAGTTTCATACTCTTCCGTATGTCAGTAATCCGCCCATCATATGTATATCGCAAATTTCGCCTCTCATTATTCTCTCATTGTCATCTAAATCCTGGTCAAACCTTCTCCTTTGCTCTTCAGTAAAGTTTCCCAAGTTTTCTAGGAAGTAATCTACGAGAGAATTTAAAGTGTGGACTTTCAAACTTATTTTACAACTTCGAGTCTTGCATGCTGTGTGCAAACGTGTCAAAGAATCTTTTTTAGTGGTGAACTTTTTTATTTCTTAGAAATTCACTAATGAACTGCTTCAACAATTCTAGAGCTTTCAATATCATATCATTTGAGTGAAGACTTCATTTGGCTTTAGTTTACCAATATATAAGTATATAAAATCTGATCGTGATTGAGCAAAACTGATTTTCGGTTTCAGCACACCAAGAGACTTCAGAATTAGTCAATAAATCCTATGCAGGGTTTTGGTCGCACAACTAATGTTTTCTTTATCCACAAGTTAATAGCCACCTTGTTTTTTTCATATTTATTTTCTTTTGTGTCGTGCTTTATGTAGTTTCCTCAGTGTTTGTTTTGTGATTCTCCCAGTTTATAAATTGATACTTTCGAATCACTGAGGCAAGCTCACATAGAGTAGAATTTCGTGGTCTCTAGAACGCCTACGCCAGAGATCCGACGTCTCATCTGAGTATGACATGCCTCCTTAAACTAGCGGAACTAACAGCATGCCTCACGCTTTACGCAGGTTCTGAAGGGTTGTGGTCCGAACGTTGTTAGGCATGTAATCGAAAATCAGCGTGTGCACATGCGAGCTTTGACGTGCTGATTCGTACTCGTCGACATTTCGTATGAACCTCCTTGAAATGCGTTTCGCATGACACTTATTATTTTGGGCCTCCGCCATGTTATAAGGAAAGTTCCACTTATCCTTCGTTAATAAATACTGGGCCATAAGGTATAATTTGAGTGGAAAATGGGTTTATGGCTTATACTGTTCATATTTCATTCACGACCTTACTCATTTACTGCCAGGCAGCTAATGGTTCTTCGATTCAAATATTACTTATGAGAACTACGCTAATTCGATGATAAAAGAGGATTAACATATAAAGAATTTCCTTTTGAAAGCTTTTATCGCTGGTTGCTAGTCCTAGTGAAATTATGTATCGTAACTTGGAACATCTTAGGGATGGTTTTGATATAAGTTACAATGAACTGCTAAAATTCATCCTAACGTCTAAACTAGATGGGTTAATGAAACATTGGTACTTTTGTGTGGGCAAAATACTTTCGAGATTGCGTATACGAATTGAGGACACAGCACAAATTTTGGTTTCAAGAAAGAAAAAAGGCAACCTTTATTACACAGTTGAAACAAAAGTTCCCTGCTCTTTACGAGAAGAAAATTACAGAGCATTGCGTGGAAGGGTTTCAGACGTCATGTTGTAAGATGTATTAGCATATTTTTCTCATAAATATTTGGTGCCACAAACAGGTTCAAAAACACTTACGCCGTGACCTTTTCGCACATCACGTCGTAATGACCGGTTATGAATCATTATATTAGAATATTATTACGAACAGAAAAATGTTATAATCTACAATGTGACAATTTCTGTAATGAATGATAATGTTTTTGTGTTTACCAGTGATGAAAGGTCTAGGACGGGATTTATTTTCTCAAGCATGAAAAATCTCATGTAGTGTTTTTCAAAAAGGTCCCAGTTACATACGCAATTATTTTTGTGTATAGCGCGAATTGCTTCACATTTTGTATTTGTATGATGTTCCAAAAAGTGCATGGACCAGCGCATTAAAGCTTAGTGCATCGCGTATCGTGATGAAAATTGACCTGCCGTAATAACGGGTCCCCTGACCCTTGCACAGTAACAATGCTCCCTTTATATTACGTGATCATAGAAGACAAAACAAAGAGATACCATCAGTCGATAACTAAACTAATCGTGTTCTCGAAATTACGGTTTATTGCTGAGAGAGATGACAACGCAACACGAGAGAACTAGAATGCACTTCATTAAATTTGACTAGTAGCCTGCGGCGCAAAAATGCTCCCAAAAAACCCACATAAAATGGTTTTCGAAAAAGTAGTATACACACTGCTCAAGGACAGCAAATAAAATACTCTGGAATAACAGTACAATAAATTAAATATTTTAACAAAAATGTCACAATTACTGCAATATATTATTGTATATACAAATACACATTACAACGGTTCTTTACATACCAAAAATTAAAAAAAAAAGATTTTCAAAATCGAAACACATAAATTGCAAATATTTAATGGCAGACAACTCCTATCCATGACCCGTACTATCACAAGACATCACCTGTGTTGTAAAGAGTGACGTACTGAGTACGAGAATTCATTCGGTACGCGCAGTATGAGAATATGTGGAATAACACAATGTGTGTGTGTGTGTGTGTGTTAATAACTGTTTCATCGTTTTTATATTTTTTTTCGAGATCTTGTGAATCTAACGAAATCACAAACACCTCTCACATGGCCGAAGGCTGCGGAGTTTTCTCTCAATTTCTGGCGCATCGAAAATTAATGATTGTTCTAAATTTATTTATGTATTTTATTTTCCTCCGAGTATCTAACGAAATCCAAGGTACTCCTCACGTGGCTGAATGTTGTTTAATTTCCTCTCAAACTCAGCGCGCATTCCAAATTAATAATATAGAAATGTAGTGTTTTGGAGTGCTCTGTTTTGAGGTATACTTGCAGAGACTAGCAACGCTCCATTTGATTCCAGGTAATCCCTATTTTAATTAATCCCTATTCCAGGTAATCTCCATTTTAATCCAGATGATCCATATAAGTTGCATGACCACACTTTCCGCGTGTGCGCTCTAAAATATGATAAAAGAAGACAACCGTTTTGGGGCTGGGTAAAGACGAACTAATTAGGCCCGTGAAAGACGAATGGGAATGAACCTCATTTCCAACTTTGTTTATTGGTTTCTGTGGTTGATTATGCTTCGTAGCTGAACAACCGTTCGGTCTCAGGATGCACAATTTTACAGCAGAAAACAATCCCCACAGAGATTCTCATTTTAGTCTGGGCAAACTATTTGAAGAATTCTGAGATGTTCGATCTGAAACCTAAAAATAGCTGAAAGAGTATGCTGAAAACACGGGAACAATTTACTTGTGTGGTATATTTTGTGTCGTTTCCTGCTAAATTTTGGCGCGACGCGGTTCCGATTTTTGGTCAGTGTTTTTTTCTTCGTTCTTTAAATATTTTTCCACAATGCAAGAAGAATCCGGGGGTTTGAGAACGTGTGTAGGGAACGTGGTGCGGGGCGGAAGGCATCGCCCCGTGCTGATCCACGGGCGCCCGCGAGCGCCGTCGGCGCTGCGCTGCTCGCCGCGCACCGTCCGCCCGCCCTCCCGCCTTGGCACGCGCTCCGGCCTCAAACAATCGGCTGCCGCTTGCGCAACGAGGGCGTTTGCCTATCGCGCTCCCATCGGCGCGCAGCGCGCAGCGACTCCGACGCCGCGCGACCGCAGCGCCCCGCCCACCGCCAGCGCGCAGCGCCCGTCGTCGTTCCCCGCTGCCCGCGTCCGCCATCCCTCCCTCGCGCCTGCCTACTCTTCTCGTCTCCCGCTCCCTCCCACACTTCTGCTCCCGCCTGTGTCCTCGCCCACGCTTCTGCCCACGCATCTACCCTCGCCCATGCGTCTGCCCTCGCTCACGTCTCTACCTTGCACACGCCTCTGCCCTCGCCCACGCCTCTGCCCTCGCCCGCGCCTCTGCCCTCGCCCACGCCTCTACCTTGCACACGCCTCTGCCTTCGTCCACGCCCACGCCTCTGCCCTCTTCCGTGTGCCATGCCTAGCCTCCGCCTCTACCCCCGCCTCTGTCCTCGCCCCTGCCTGTGCCCACTCTCCCGCCGACATCCCCGCTTCGCTCCAGCTGCCGCCTGTGCTTTCAACCGCAAATTACTATTCGTGTCGCTTACAAATTATTTTTGTACATCGCATTCAGTTAAATCTAATGTTATTTTACGCTGCAATATGATGTGGCAACATTCGCGATTCAATTTCAAAGTACAATCAGATCATACGCTCTCCCACTCCAGGTGGTGAGGTAGTGAAGTGAGGTGGGTACAGATTAAACTAGCGGTGTTACACGAGCACATGCTTTCTCACAATATTTGTAACAGCTCCGCTATATACTGCTACATGAGCCTGCAATAGTGTTTTCAACCAGCAAACCGTTTTTTTCTTCGCAGAGATTCGAACTCTGGTATATCGAATTGAATTGCCGTGTGCTTATCTTCCACCAGGCAGTCGCTCTGACGTACTGGTTTCGATGCTTAAAAGTCCAAATGCCTGTCTCATTATTTTCAACACACAATTTTCGAAGATTCGGTGAGTTCAACGAAAATGAGACCTGCGCCATTCTTTTGCACTTCCTTTTCGTTATCCATGGACGAAGTTAAATAAACAATTTAGAGCGATATTTGAGATGATTTTGAAAATGTCGAGACTTCTTGTAAAGCACCCTAAAGATCAAAATATCCGTTTCAAACTCAGAGGTCTTCGTGTCAATTCCGTTCTGTTTTCTCGTCATTTCTCGTGTTATCTACACGTACTACATGAAATTATGTTAATGTTCTGAAGAGAGACGATAGTACTGTTTAAACGTCCGATGCTTTCCGTAATTGAAAAGAGGAAGTGTGACTTGACATGTGATAAGATAAGAGGGATGGTGATGTCAGTTGGAAACTTTTGTAGGAAAACAGTACTCCATAAAAATTCAAGTTGTGCGAGAACTTCCAAACGCAACCTGATGAATCTCACGGATGTAGGAAAACGATATGCATATTCTTGATGGTTCAACGAGTATAGAAAGAATAGAATATAGGAAAATATTCTGTGTCTTATAGTTCCTTTCAGCAACATTTCCGTGTGCGATGAGTGTGAACCGATGTTGGGCGACTCTTTGTCTCGTCTTCCATAAGCTCATATTGAACTCTTTGGAATTACTGTGTTGGAAATATTCTGCAAGGGGCCTTCCGAGTTGCTGAGGTTGACTCAGCTACTTCTTCGAAGTTTCGTACAGGAGAGAAGTATTTTCCTGCTGGTGATTTTGTATCATTGTATGTAATGGAACTGAAAAGTTCACATTTGCGAGTTATGCTTATCGTAATGGAACATCGAAACGCTGGTTCGACAAATCTAACAGGGAAGTGACAAAACAAACCAACTCCTAATAGCAAATCAAGATCTTCGTATTGAGGGAACTTTAAATAACTTCAAATTTTCGCTCTGTGTACAGCACATAATTCAACCGTCAAACGCACCCGAGCACGGGAGGCGCCCTCGGGCTCGTGATGCTATTGGTTATTGCATTTCCTATTTAATTACGAAGCTCCGAACTTCCTCTGCGCCTCGAGCAATCCCCGGTTAAACGCAAGGTACACGGGGAATCATTCGCGCGCAGGGCTTCTGGGAGCGGGCGAGCGGTTGGCGCTCAAGAGAAGCTGCTTCTTTATAACTCTTTTACGCCGCGGTCGATTCTTCCGAGACTTAACGATGCGCGGGAGTTCTCTGGAAAAGTTCCCCCTCCCGCGCCGTCCCCCGAATGGCCCGCGGCGCGGCGACCGCCCGGCGGCCGCACTCGTAATGATCCTGGCTGTCCCCGCCGCCCGGCCCCTCACCACAAGGGATGTTTTCAAAACATCGACTTCGATATTTCGATGTTTTTATAAAAAATAGCGATGTTTTTAGGCATCGATGTTTTGAAGTTCACGATGTTTGAACGTCAATGTTTTTTGCTCAGTATTTTAAGTTTTCGATGTATTGTTCGTGGATGGAGAAATTCCCAATAACATCATTTTGTAAAATATGAAATAATAACTGATGGTACCACTGTGTGTGTGTTCGAACCAAACGAACGCGGTTTGGACCACCTTCATCCAGCAGACTATCCCTCCCTCGAGATGATCCTGATGCCCTGGTATTTCCTTCGTCTTTCCTCGTATTTTGCAATTGGAAAGGCGTTTTTAACTTTGATTTCAATTAAAATTTAATTATAAATTAATATACACGGTCACAGTCAAATTAAATTTTGTTGCACACGACTTTAATGTTAGAGCTTTGTCAACCTGCTTTAAAATATCGATGGATTTTGGTGGACGTATTATTAAAATCTATGTATTGTTAACATCGATGTTTTAATTTTGAATGTTGTTTTGTTGTTAGTGTCGCATCATTTTTCACGACACCATTTTGCCCCCATTTACTTTCTCCTATTTTTGTTAGTTTAGCTTCCAGTTTCTTCGGATGTCTTCTCTTATTCTTCTCATCTTCTTCGCCTTTTTTCTTCATCACTTACACCCTTTTCTCATCCCATTATCCCCTCGTTGGTGCTACTGAATGTTCTGAATCGTCATTTCCGCCTTTTTGTGTTTTTTCTCTCCCCTGACCTGGGCTTTCGTAACATCATATTACTGCTTACTCTTCTTTGTTTTCCTATCTCCCTTTTCTATCTCATTCCGCTTGCATAAGGTCACGAACTGTACGTGCGGCTGACAAGTTTCTTCTCGCTACCGCTGCGCTGTAACTGCTCCACTGCGTTTTTCTGTAAATGAAGCTCCACGCGCGTTGTAATTACAGTTGAGAAAACGAGTAAAAAGTTATTTAAAGGGCATCTGTAGCAGGCCGTCGTCAGTGGAGTTATAGTTGACCGTTTTGTCGGAAGAACGACAGTTTCATTTTGGTCGATCGTATAAGAGTAGAGGCTACCGTAACATTCGTCGATCGTATAAGAGTAGAGCTACAATTGATTTCTACAACGAAACAAACAGTAGGTACTTTGGAAACGTCGAAACAACTTTCATCGTATGATTTCCAATTCACTTTTTGCTTTTTATTGAATTATTTTGGAGTGCATTTAACTTTGAGAAGTACTTGAATTACTGCCACAAAATGGGTGGTAAAGTGAAATTCTTGTTGAAGAAATGTCGACGTCAAACTGATGTCGATGCACAGAGAAAAGTAGGTTACATTTTATGTGTCTTAGATATATTTTTGGTTGACGTAATATAGTTGTGATAACGAGAAAAGCACGGTGCAGCAGTGATTACGACTGTCGACCCTTGGAGTGAGTGTGGCGGTAAAGGAGTGCAGGCGCCTTTGACAGACGAGCGGTGCACGGGCGCGACACCGAGGCGGTCGCATGCCCCTCCACAGCGCGCCGCCCGCGCCCCCGCACTCGCCCTCGCCCCCGCCCCCGCCGCCCTCGCTCCCGGCCTCGCCACCGTCTCCGCCGCCGCCACAGCCACCGCCGCCCGCGCCGTCGCCGCGGGGTAGCGGCACCCCACCGCGAGGGGTGCGGCGAGGGGGTGCGGAGGGGTGAGGAGGGGGGCGCGAGGGTTGTCTGCGTATTGATCGACGGCCAGCGCGGGGTTGGCCGCCCCTTCGCGCGCGCGTGGCGGCGGCGGCGGCGGCGGCCGGCGGCGGCGGCGGCGGCGGCGGCGGCGGCGGCGGCGGCGGCGGCGGCGACGTGGGGCGGTCAGGTGTCGGCAGCGCCGCGCCACGCCGACACGCGTGCGCGCCCGCGCACGCCACGCTTCCGGCACCGCCACCGCAGCACGCACCGCCTCCGCGCGCTCACGCACCCGCGCACGCTTCCCGGTGCCCAGGCCCCTGCGCTTGCGCCTCCGAACGGTCGGCGGCGCGCGCTCAGAAATTGCTCTCGGCGTCAAAGGGTTGTGATTGAGCGTGTCACGTCTGCGTTACATACTTCAGTTCAGAACTATAATGGATACACAAAATACACGTAAAACCCACTATGCAGTCTGTCGCTGTAGAAGTATACGCAAAACCATCAATCCTTCATAGTTTTCTGGATGATTATTTTTTGAATAAATCAATTCAATCCTATTTTTCGAAGGTTAAGTTCGTCCAATCTCTATAAAAAAAATGGGAACTTCAGACTGAGTTTGATTTCTTCGGTATCGAGGTGAAACAATCGTTCTTAGTAAACATCGATAAAACGAATGAAAAGAAACGATTACAAGAGAAAGAGGGAGAAGTATAAAAACAACTGGGATTGTGCGCTCTCTATTTAGAATGGTTGCCCTAGGTTCTTAGTTATTTGTACTGGAACTTTCTGTGATCAGTTTTCTTCGCCCCTATCTCTTCTTTTATTGTGTCAACATTATGCGTTATTTGTTATACCTCGGTGTGAAAGTCTCGGTTATCTCCAGCATTGTTGTCTGGTCGGCCTACGCCTATTATGATGTATGTATTTTATTTTTTTGTTTAGATTTTATTAACACATAAACATTTTTAGTGAGAAAGTGAGTGAGAACAAGATTATTTCGAGTTGGAAGCAAGGCAGAGAGAAGTTGGGCAAGACTGAGTGGGGATACAATTGAATAGATACAAGAAGGGCTCCACGGCAGGGCGGGAATAGATGGAATGCCTCTTCCTGTCTAATAAAGTATTATGATAAATACCCCAGCAACGTGGGGTACTTCAGCTAAAATCGTGTAAAAGCGTGAAATCGTGTTTGTGTTTTTGCATCTTATTGTGAATCCGTAACTTGTGTTTTTAAAACGATCCGAATGGCGAATAACAACCAAGATGTTTCGTGCCCGTTCTCTCCCAATGATTGGGCGCTCTTTACGGGGACTATTCGTAGCGAGCGTAAGGGGAGCCGGGGGGCGCCGATGAGGAAACGGGCGTGTACGGGGAAACGCGGCGCGGCGCGGCGCGGCGCGGCGCGGCGCGGCGCCACGTGGTCGCCGGTGTGGCGCCCGCGCGCAGAGGTGCCTCGCGCCCGCCCTGCCTGCGGGTCGCGGAAGAGAGCGCGGCGTTTCCGATGCGTCACCTTCCTGGGCCCCGCCGACGCCCGCCACTGCCCTGCGCTCGCGCGTCCTCCGAACCATGGAGAGGGGTAGGCCGGATAGGTGGCTACGATCCTCCAATTCGATTTGGTTCCCGAAATAGGAATTTTAGCAACTCTCACTGTTGAAGTTTCCGGTAGTGGTAAATGCTGTGTTGTTTATTCAAAGGAAAAAAGAAAAAAGCGTGGTGTGAATGTCCGCGCATATCTGACGCCATCTGTATCCTCGAGATTTCCCCCACAATGTTCCATTCTGTGGCAGCAGTCCGATTGTACAATAAAGCTTCTACTCACATCTATCTATCTAAACGTACAATATCTAATGTGTGTTTGTCCTATAGTCTTTCACGGCTGGTGAATCTGCCGTTTGCATACTTTTATATGAGTTCGCTTTCTTAAGAGAATAATCTGGTTTATCAAATGGATTAAATGAAACTTCGTTACTTTCTTAGTTTACTTCAATGCCAGATCTACTTGTAAAGACTGTCTATAAATGGGTTTGTTTTGTTGTTGGTTCCTTTCTTTTCTATCTTTCCATGTTTCGGTAGCTGCGCACTAAAATTGTGTAGCATTTTTATATTTCATGAAAATAAGTGTATTTCCAAAACTACTTTTGTTCTTAAAAAGTGCATTTAAATGTCCACGTAAATATAATTGAATTACGTGCGTTCAGGGCATTTTACACAGTTGCATCTTGCATTTTGCTTGGGAAGATCTTCCTATATGAAGAGTGTCGCATTAAAAAAAAATTTAAGGTCTCTTTTCAACTGCTCTGGCTCATGAGCGACCACTATAATTTACAATGATGTACATTAATTTACAGTTGTTAATGATACGACAAATTTATTATGCGATGATTAAACAGAAATATGAATTCACTTTTTCAATTCATATCAGATATACAGAATGACCGGGGAGGAAACGTCGAAACTTCGAAAATAAGCTCTTAAGACAATTCTAAGCATAATTCGTCTGATAAACTACGTGGATATTCCGAATGGTTGAGCTGCAATAAGCACTCAAAAGTTAGTTTGAAAATTTGATTTCTAGGCAAAAATTTGCATTATAGAAGCATAGAAACACTTGAGAAACATATAAGTTGTATATTATTTACAAAAGAAATTAATATATTTGTTCAGAAAGAAAAATTATGCGAGAAATAAAAAAAGCACCCAATTTACACATTTCGACTGCTTTTTTATTTCTCGCTTAATTTTTCTGTCTGAGCAAATATATTCATTTCGTTTGTAAATTGTACACAATTTACATGTTTCTGGAGTGTTTCTGTGCTTCCATAATGCAAATTTTTGGATAGAAATCATTTTTTCAAACTTACTTTTGAGTGCTAATTGCGGCCCAACCATTCGGAATATCCACGTAGTTCATTAGACAAAATATGCTTAGAATTGTCTTAAGAGCTCATTTTCGAAGTTTCGACGTTTCCTCCCTGGACACCCTATATAGAACTGCAAAAATGTTTGGATAATTACATTTTATAAAGTTTGATATTATGTAGTATATATTATGTATTATATGGTATTTAGTGATAAAAATTGGGTTATTAATGAGTCAAATCTGGTTGATTGTAATAATCTTAGTGTTAGAGTTGTGCCTCAGTGTGACGCATTGTGTCGAAGTAAACATTAATGGTAATAATATAATAATATATTATATAGTAAACAATGTACAAATATAGTTATATTAAAGTTGTATAAAATTTTATGTAATAGTATATAATACAATTAATATACTAATGTTAATAGTATAACAGTTCTCCTTGGTGCTTATACAAGCGTTTCATACAGAATGTCATCACCACTCATCATTCACAACATTTATCTCCCTTATGTGTTGCCCGTCCCTTTTTTCCTCCCTTCGGAAATCAAGTGTATGGAGAAGTCGCCCTAACTTCTCTTCGAGTCGCATGCCCCGCCTCGTCTTCGCCCAGGGCCGGCCCCGTGGCCAGGGAGTCAGCCTCCGCGCCCGTGGCTGCGTCTGTCAGAGCCTCAACCAAGCAGCCCTCCGCCTCGCGGCGCGGCGCGGCGCGGCGCTTCCGAGTTGCAGCGGGTCAGTGGACCTGCCTTGTTTACGTTGGCGCGCGCGCCTGTCAGGCCGAGCGCCCGACCCGCTCCACGCCTGCCGGGAAGCCAGCGCTCGGCGCTCCGCGTTGCCCACCGATCAGTCGGAAGCGAGCAACCACGTGCACCAAATCGGGTCTTGCCACTAAGTAGAAAACGGTCACTGTAAGACTTGTTAAGTTGATTAGTGAATGAAATATGCATTTTTTTCTAATTCTTCCTTTCACGGTTTAAATCGGAATGTCAGTTTCCGCTTCACCTCGTCTTCCTCCAACCGGTCACAAGTCAGAAGCTACTTCTCGAAGTCGTATTTTCCGTTTGGCGTACTTGTTAGTTAAACATCGTTTCTGGTGTATCTTTTGTAATATTGAGAAGATATAAGTATTTTTGAGTATGTGCATTCCAGGTCTGATTTAGAAGGCTGCGGCTTTTGATTGTTCTTAAACATCACATTTCTGAAGCTTTATGAACTGTACTTTTTCCTGGTCATTACCAATGAATCGCCTCCATACACCAAAATTCTTCATGTCATAACTTTATATTCACATTCCATGAAATAGACTCTTTCAGAGGGGTGTTGAATAAAACGAAATACTTGATGTGTTATCGCATTGACTTAGTCCTATTTCTTGGCTAGCGATGCGCTGTTGTTTTCGTGATCAAATATTTCCTTTCGAACGGACGCTACATGCGTCATAGTGACCACATCGTTAAGTAAAGTGGATATTTTTGCTACCTAAAAGTCGTTGCAAATTTTAGTTCTCCCGAATAATGTGTTTAATCAATGGAATCCTACGAACTGAAACAGTGGTTTGGTTGGTACGATCCTTATTACGATGGTGCTTAAAATACTTTTATTTTAGATAGGAAGAGCAATTTCTAATACAGCACATTCCCACGCTTCCCTCCCCCAGTACCATTAGTAACAGAAGAAGTGTTTCGACATCCTTCTCTACATAAAAATGCCAGTTGCTTTAGAATTCTTTTTGAGGAAGGACCCAGCCGGTCAAGATTTCGCCCCCGGTCGCCAAAGTACTCGCAACAAATCACTGGCGGGACTGACGCATCAAATACGAAATAATGACAAAAAATAACGAGGTAAAGCGTCCTTTGTAAACTCCCCTCTGATGAAAACTTACGTAACACATAATTTTACTGCCCTTAAGGATACCAGAATTTTTGCTATGAAACCTCTGCTCCACGCCACCTTCTTCTAATGGTGTTCCGAGAAATACTTATGAAATGAATACGTCTTTTGAGCTTCAAGAAATATTCGGAATTAATGCATTGCTGAACTAAAGAGTTAATCGCGAATCCATATCTGAAACTTTTATTTTACTGAGCACCGCTAATTATAAGCAACAATATGTGCGCTCCTTAGTCAATTATGAGCAAATCAACAATGAGCAAAGAAAAAAATATACTGAACTCTTTATTCCAATTTTTATGGATACAATTTGTATTTACTATTGATCTAGATATACAGAGATTATTATAAGAAGGGACCGCTTTGACTGCTACTGCTTGGCTACTGCTGGTAGCATAACCGAAGGGGATGCCCATATGCACACGTTTTGTCTGTGGATTCGTTTACAGTTCGCTCACCTGTAAATGCTTTCGACACAACTTCTCGCAATCCCTTCGTCCAACGTGACTTAGTTTTATTTTTCGACCTGTCAATCGTCCCTTCATAGACGAACTTTTCTGCCGGAGACGTTAAGAAACACCTTTCTATCTTCCAAGTTCCCGGCCATAGTTTAAACTCTTTCAGCAATAGATGCTGAAAATTGCTCACATAAAACTTATATACAACACTTTTAAAAGGTTCTAAGGTTGATTTGCATATAAATGTACTTCTTGATATCGTGGATTTGGTCCTCTTCTGGAAGGGAAATGCAGTGGGGATTTTCAACGCTCTGAATTTTCTTCTTTTTTCGAAGGTAATTGAACAATAAAACTCGAGGAGTCTTCGTAACAGAATATATTTCTCTTTTACAACCTTGCGAGGTCTGGACGGGTTTCTGGCATTCTGACAAAAATATTTGTTTTTCATCGGGATAAAATTTACGATCGCATTTCTTTTATTTGAACCCTTACTTTGGAAGCATGTATTTCTCGATCTCGTTATATACTTTACTTCAATTCCTTGAAGACAATACGAGAATTCTTATGTGTGGATTCGTGTCCCTATTTTAAAATATGTGCCAAAGAGAAGTTTGGGGCCCTAATCCTCCGCGTGTTTGGCAATCAGTGGATTCTTGCCCCAATGTCACGACATGCATTTCCGGATCAGTCATCTTATTTTTTCGCCTGGTCAGCCTGTCCGCTCGTGCGTTAGGCGCGGCGCGGGTGGAGAGCGCCGATGAGTTGGTTTCCGCGCGCCGTGCGTCGCCGCCGCCGCCGCCGCCGCCGCCTCGTACTACGCGACCGCCCACCGCGGGCGAGGTCGCGCTGTCGCTGCGCCGGCGCCGGCGCCCGCGGACGCCGCCCGGGGGGCGGGGCGGGGCCGGCTGGGGTGAGGTGGGGGCCGCGAGGCCACTGAAAGGCGGCAGGTGGCGCTGTGAAAGGCGTCGCCCCCTCCCCCGTGCGCCGCCGCCGGTCGTTCACGACGGCTTCGCCTGCGCGTAGTACTAGGCGCGCGACGCTCAGCGTGCGTTGCGTTGCGTTGCGTTGCGTTGCGTCGTGCGGCAGATGTCACCAGGCAGCACGCGGCGACTTTCGCGCTCGAAATGGCAGTTGGATTGCCTTCGTTGTTGTTGTTGTAGTGTCTATCATCGAATCAAGCGAGCTTTTTCGGTCGATGTATCTAGATACCTCGTAATAGTGGGAGCTCGATAAACTAAATTGTCATGTATGCTTTTAAGTCGTAAATCTATAACACGATGTTGCCGACTTCACTTCTCTGTGGGATTTAAATCATTCGGAGAGTATGTTGGGTGCCCTACGATCTACACGTCGATAATACTCTACGAAGTAAGTACAATGCCCTCTTATCACTTAGGATGCTGCTTAGATCCAACTAGTTTTTTCCTTTACTAGACAGTGTCAAGCAACCCGCTAATTAATATGACTACAATTATTATTTATTTAATTAGCATTTTATAGGAATTACAGTGTATACTAAGTGACAGTGACTTTCACTTTAGCTATTTCATTTTCTAGTATCACAGCGTGGTTTCTGAGCAATTGTTGATGGCAACGAGCGTACATAGGTGTGTGTTGTTGTTGATTTTTTGTTTTTTTTATACATTTGATGGTGTTGATTTGAAACGATATTGCCCGATGGCTGTAACATAATCATGAGACTGACATATCGATATGCTCACCAGTTTTGGTGAACATACTCTCTGCCTGGGTATGCTTGATTTCGTGATTTTTATAACTCTCTGGCCTTTATATGTGTAGAATAGACGATTCGTCAGTCATGTGTACTGTCGTTTATGTACTATTTTAGCAGTTCTTTCTCATATTTTTTTATCAGCGTGCTTTTGACCTTTTAAAACTGTGAGTGCTGTGTACCCGATAAGCCCATAGCCTCCCACTCCCGCAACCGCTCTTAGTATATTCTTTCTTAACGGTTGGTGAAAAAGTTTTCCATTAACTGACATGTGCGCAGAAAATGCTTCACGTGCACTAAACTCCAATTGCTAGGTCAGATGGGCTATGTGAATTAACATATCTTGGAAACTCATTGATTACACGTTTAACAATTTTTTTTAGTTGAGTGGTCTAATTTAATGGCGCAAACGCGAAAAAAAGAGAAGGAAAGAAAAGAAAACAAAAGAAATCATGATATATTTCTGCTAAAGTTCGGATGAGGTAAATCCCAACGGAAATCACCCATATTTTCTTAACGTTGGACAGCGCTTAGCGTCGATGTCGCCGACAGCAACAAATAACAAAGATCCATGTTGGTGAAACCATAATACGAAGGAATTGTTTACAAATGACTGAATTCAGGTTTTTTATATCATTGTGTGAAAGTCGGAATGCTCGGAGAATCTGGAACAGTGAACGGCCCCTTATGAATCCTTTCATCCCGCGTGCTGATCGTGCCGAGAGTCAACGCCGGCGAGTGCAGCGCGGAGAAAACGACAAGCGCGCGTTCCCCGCATGCCCTTTGAATGAGGCGGGGCGGAGGGTCTGCAGACTGGGCCGTGCGCCAGGTCGGGGCGACGGCGGCAGAGGCGGGCGGGCCAACGCGCACGGGGGCGGCGGCCGCGGGGCAGGGCGGGGCGGGGCGGGCGGCGAGGGCGGGGGCGCTCCCAGCATCCCTGGCGCCAGAGCGATCGATGCGCGGGCCGCATTCCCGCCGTCGCGGCCGTGACCGCGTCGCGACGCCGCCGACGCCGCCGTCACCGCCAGCAGCGCCGGGACGCCGACGACGCCACCGACGCCTCGCCGCCGCAGCCTCCGCCGCCTCCGACTAGCTCCCGCCGCCGCAGCCTCCGCCGACGTCGTCGTCGTCGCCGCTGCCACCGCCGCCGCCGGGGGCGGCTCGTGACCGCCGACCCGCCGCCGCCGCAGCCGCCGCCGCCGCCGCCGTCGCCGCGCGGCCTCCCATGCGCCGCGTGCTGCACGGGTGCAGGGATGCGGCTTGGCAGTGCTACGGGGTAACCGCCGCCTCAGCGCCGCCGCCTCCCGGCCGCCGCCTTGTTGTTGTGTCGTGTTCACCCGCCGCCGCTGCCTTCACTACCACCACCACCACCACCCCCGCCTGTGTGTGTTACGCACCCGCCCTCGCTGTGTGTGTTGTGTAGAGTTGTGACGTGTTGTCATGTGTGACCAGTACTGTCCGGCCTGCTACATGGTGAGTCAGCATCGCGTGCGGTGTGGTCGCCCTCCGGCCCCGCCTCCCTCCCGGCCGCCCCCGACGGGCGCGGGGCCGCCGCCGGCCGGGCCCGGCTCCGCTGCGGGCGCGCTTTCTCCGAGGGCAGAGGGATTTCGGAGCGCGATCCTGCAAAAAGCGTAGTGTTGCCAACCTGTGCTTCCGATGCCAGTGTGCCCGAGCTATCGTTCAGTCTCCTGGGCTTCTCGTTTCGTGCCCCTCCCAAACACCCCGGCTTTGCTTCCACCGGCGCCGGCATACTTCTTTCCCGCGTGCTCCAGCAAAGCGCTCTGAAGGGAAGCTCTCTTCATTCAGCGAGAAGCCCGCCGGCAGCGCCATATTGCGCGAGCTACGCACCCCTCTGTCACGCACCCTACGCGCTTTTTTTTTATTTCGAGTGAGCGGCGTTGCAAATGTGCCGGCACGCGCTACAATGTTGGATTAAGCTTGAAAGGTGCTTTGCTGAAACTTGAAAGCTGTAACGCGAGTACTATAGGGTTGCACGTTATTTCTGTTGACATAACTTGCCTGGCAAGATGTTTGGTTGTAACCCTTAGAAACAGTTATTTATCTTTTGCATTGTAGCGTGGACGATATAAAGAATGCAATTCGAAATGTCAAGTTCATGGATCTAGTAATTGTAATTTTTGCCAAATTTAAATACACATTTATTTGCTTCAAAGAAACACTATTTTACATGTGGCGTTATCCAAACAGCCACAGAGTTTTAAATACTTCATACAACTACATGCGGCGCTTCACTGGATGTTTATGTCTCATTGCATGCATGCCCTTATGTCCGCCATCTCGTCTCAAACTAATATTCGCACTTCCAGTACTCGTCACTATTCGCACCCTGCCGCCACTGCTGCCCTGCTCGCGCAAGAGTGTCGTGCACATCGGGCGGGCGGGTTGGTGCGGGGCGGGGCGGGGCGGTGAAAGGCGGAGACCCCGGCGCCGTTTGTTTACATATCGCTCCGCGCGCCGCCCGCCCGCCCCCCCCCCCGCCCGGCAGCGGCGGCGGGCGCGGGCGGGAGTGCGTGCGTGCGTGCGTGGCGCTATCGCTGTGAGAACGCTGCGCGGCGGAGGCGCCGCCTCGCGTCGCCGAAGGCCGGTCCTCGACCCGAACGTGGACGCGCACCGCGCTGCGCCGCGCCGCGCCGCGCCGCCCTTCCGAGGCGGACGTCCAAGTTGGAAAACGCGCCAGGAACCGGCTGCCGGCCGAGTTGCGAGCGAAACTTTCCTCGCAGAAACTTCGCGGACCTGCTTTATCTGAATTCTGCAAGGAATGCTCCTTCTCGGGAGAAATGTTCTGGGATTAACGTGCGAATCGTAGTTTTAGTGGTTGTGTTTTGCGTCGTTTACGTCTTTCGACGCGAGTTGCATTCTAATACTCGTCTGTTGTACTGTTGAAGGGCTGATGACGGTTGCTGCAATAAATGTTACACATTCGGTTGAGCAGGAGTAATACTATTTACGTTATCGGAATGCCCGACGAAATCACGAAGTACCAGGGCATAGACTCGCTCTGGGAGGTTAAGTACCGTTTCGTAAGATATTTTTCGTTACGTGTACTTTTATGCTGCTTTCAGGTCCACATTCAACACACACACTATTAGCTAGCCTGACTTTTCTCCTTTAAGGTCTATGTACTTTCCATCTCCAACTGAACTTTAAAGTAATTTTTATTTCAATGCTTCTCCTTGCTTATGATGACGATTATGATTAAACCTGCCCTGTTTTTAAACTAAAAGAAAGTTCAAACCGTATTTTTGCCATGTTTTTCAGCGTTAACATTATCCCAGAGTATTTAATTTGCTGTATTCGTGAACGACACATGTAAGTAACCTTCACATTTCATCCGTAAACAGGATCCAATTCTTCTCACGTACTCTCAGTCACACATTAGTACTCGCATTAAGTGGTTGTGAAGTAATCAAGTAGTTCTCCTTCCTGACATTCATTAGACGACGGAGAAAGTATACACGACGTGAACTTCGGTTTTACGCACGCGTAATTTCTGCATTGCTTTCTAAAGTCCATTCACGAAGGGAACGAATCCAGAGCGGCAATTCGTTCAGGTCACGAGGAATCGGAAGGCCGAGTACGTGCGTGCGTAGTGCGTGTGCGCGAGACTGCGCGTTCGAGCGGCCGATTCGCGCACATGGTGTCCGCCCAGCCCCGCCCCGCCCTTCGCCCCGCCCTGGCTCGATGAAACGGGGTTGCCGCCGCCCGCGCCCGTGTCGCCGTGCCTCTCTCCTCTACTCCGCTCCGCTCCGCTCGGCTGTGCACCGCGCAGCGCCGCGCGCGCCGCGCCGCGCCGCGCCGGCCGCGTTATCTGTACTTACACAGGCCCTAATGCGAGCGGGACGGGCGGGGAGGCTTTGTGTGCGTGCGTGGGCGTTATGCAGCCGAGCGCGTCCGCCTTCGCAGTCGAGCCAGCCGTGCTGTGTTTGACCTCGCCTGCGGCCCGGCGGTGGCGGGCGTGATTCGTGCCACGAACGGCCGTGTGTAAAGCAGCGGGACACGCGCCCTGTTGGTCGAGTTCTCTCCCAGGCGCCTTTGTGGGGCGTGGAGAGAGAGAGAGGCTTGCAGTTCCTCCTCTGCGGTTTGCAGTGCCTGTGCCTGTGCGTGTGTAGTGCTTTAGGGGAATGGTACAGCCAAAAGTCGATTTCTGTAGCATCCTGCCGCGCTGAGAAAATTCGATGAGGGTGTAGTTCGGTGCTGGAGAGCTGACAGGTTTCGCATCTCCTACGCTGATTTCAAGTTTATTCGTACATTATGGTATGCTCATTTTTAACAAGTTCTTTGTGTAGGCTAGTGGGAGTGTGTGTGTGTGTGTGTGAGTGAGAGAGAGAGAGAGAGAGAGAGAGAGAGAGAGAGAGTGTGTGCGCGCGTGCGCGTGTGTGAGCCATCCTTCAAAGGACTATGGCAGTAATGTAAGCGATTCCTTAATGGACTCTTATCAAATACATAATTTATTCTCCAAAGCTCGTTTGATTGCAGCGCTCGTTAGTGACTTGAATATGTCAGCGATCGTTGCGGTGAACTAAAACTTTCGTTGCCAGATCAACAGACATTCCCAAGATTCATTTACATAGAGCTGAGTGTAATGCGATTGTATCAGCAAAACAACAGGTTAAAATAAAAGTAAAACGACAGGTTAAAATAAAAGTAAAACAACAAAAGAGTATTATGAAATATTTAGTTTTGCGGGATATTAGTATGGTTGATTGCTCTGCATCTTTTCATTTACATTATAACGCACGTTTGCACTAAAGAATTTGTCATTGTGGTCGTGTCTGAGTTCCAAGTAATAATGTAAATTTGTTCATACGTTCAACATAGTTGTAATAGATTTATTTTAACCTTCTGTTTATTTAAAAACAAATATTCAAAATTTTTTTTGAGCAAGCAAAGTAAAAGCGTAATTTTTGCAACAAATACATCGCAGAATAGATTACCATGACTAACCAATTCGAGGAAAGTTTTGCAATTCTGATTGCCGATGGTAGCTTTTCTTTCAGTGAGATACGAGTACTTACGAGGACATAAAGAAGTCACGAGAAGGGAATCTTACGAATGGATCTGAGTAGTATACGTACGAGCAAGATTGGGTTATTTCTTTTAGGACTCTATGGTAAGGTATCCCTTTTCGTCTTTGGGAGCAAGTCTATGCACCAGGTTAACGTCAGCGTAAATGTTCTTGATTTCAGAAATTTTAACCCGCTTTTTCTCCAAAATAGTATAGTACTTATTTGAGAAGATGGAGATGAAAAAAACAAAAGAAACTGAGAACAAGTGATGGGATTAAGCCGAGTGAATTATGCTAAATCGCCTCATTTTGCTGGGGCATATACAGGGTGGACCACGTATGTTGGCCGCAGCAAATATCTTGTAAAACGGTTTAGGTATCGGGATGCTATTTGCGCTATATTGTTGCAGATGATGGGACAAATAACATACTTTGTTTTCTTGTTAGTACCATATGTCATTTTCAAGATATTGACATGCCTTTTTTTTAAATGGAAGTATATATTTTTCCCCAGCATTCTATAGTTCTTTAAAAATGAAATGCAATGATGTAGATATTGTGGATATTTGAGAAGTATTTTTTGCAAAAACAGTGCAATTATAACATGGTAAACGCCATGCAGCAGCCGCAAGGACAGCTGACCTTGCTGACATCGTATACGTGAGTTGACGCTCCTTGTCGGAAAACGAGTAAATTCGCCGATTAGGGGACTTCCTATACAGTTGTTACAAAATGATTAAATAAAAGGAAATAAATGTACTGTAATTTCTTCTCAGTCTACACGTATTTATTTTCTCTTTCCTTGGAATACGATAGGCTATTTAAATTTAATAAAGGTATTTAGATACACATCTCCGTTGAATCAATATGATTTCGAACACGCCTTCCTCCTTTAGCATGTAGAACTTGTGAAAGACCAAAACCGAGGTCATTAGCATTACCAGTAAGAGTATAGGAAGTCCCCTAATCGGCGAAATTACTCGACAAGGAGCGTCAACTCACGTATACGATGTCAGCAAGGTCAGCTGTCCTTGGGGGCTGATGCATGGCGTTTACCAAGTTATAATTGCATTCTTTGGCAAAAATACTTTTCGAATATTAACAATATTTATACCATTGCATTTCATTTTTAAATAATTATAGAATGCTGGAGAAAAATACATACTTCCATTTAAAAACCAAAGTTGTGTCAATATCTCAAAAATTACATAGGTACTAACAAGAAAACGAAATATGTTTTTTGCCCCATCATCTGCAACAACATGGCGCAAACAGCATCTCGATACCTTAAACCGTTTCAAGATATTTGCTGTGGCCAACTTAGGTGGTTTGTTGTCTCGGTCATACTAAAAACTTAATATATATTTTGTTGTTATAAAATGACTTAGCTCTTCATGTGCATTTGTAAGACGTTCGCTTTAGCAAAGGGTGCCAAGATTCTCTTTGTTTTATCTTCATTGGAAAGAAAGCTGGCGATGACCGTGTGTACCTTTAAAACAATGCAACTCTTCGGGTGAGTGAAGTAAGGAGGGATGCTGGTAATTTGGATTGATGTTCCGTGGAGTTTTGAGTACCTAGGTTCCTTTCTATATAAATATTATAGAAGTCATTTCTCCAAATCGGACCTGACGTGGAGAATAGCGGGGGCGGCCGAATGTCCAAATCCAAATTTATTCACTCCTGACAGTTTCGACTTGTCGTTACTTCCTCTCTTCCATGCTGACCTTCCATTGCCTTTGAAACCTGTCGTATAACCGCATATTCTCACGAAGATATCTTTCTGAATATTGTTTCCTTTCAGATAGGCCATTTCTACGACGGATTGCATATTGCATGCTTTTCGCTATTTATGTGCTTTTTATAAATAGTTCCCGAGTTACACTGAGAAAAAAGTATTTTTAACTCACAACAACGTTAGCATAGTTAAAATGAACAAATTTGAATGAAAAAAGAGAAATAATAGTTTGATCTGATGCCTTATTTATTGTGTATGCAGTTATCAAATAAACATTCTACAGAACTAACTAATTTTTGGACAGTTTTTCACAAACCGCCTGCACGCAGCATGCATATCTCTGTTGACGTGAACATATTTTTCTCAGTGTATAAACACGAATGCTACTCATTCCTTTTTGGCGTATGTATTGAATTAAATGAATAATATATCACTTCAGTATTGCTTCTTGTTTCTAAGTGTCCTGAATCGGAAATTTTGATATTTCTATGTTTCTTGGACTTAAATGGTGAGAAGAAGAATCATGGAGTGAATTAAGGAAAGCAGGGAACTAATAGTCTCGCGGTCTCACTCTTATGCTGTGCAAATGACTCAGTCGACCGCAAATGAAATCTTATTTTTCTTTGAAAAGGCCATCAGTGTGGCACTTTCGTAATATCGTATTCATGAGACTTCGTCGAAGGAGGCCACAAAAAAGTTATTTCGTGGAGTACATATTAATTTCAGATAAGACGACGTTTTCCTCTTGCTACAGTGGCTGCATTCATGGGAGACGAAACACAGGTCACGCGACTAAAAAAAAACTGGCGTAGTCTCTTTGGTTGGTTGAGTTCGTTGTAGCTAAAATGAAACACGTCAGAAGACACACATGTTGAATGTGTAGTCTTTGGTTGTAAATTAGTAAAATTAACTTGCTTTAATTATAATTATATTATTAATAATTTAGTGTATTATTGTTCTATCTTCCTTTTGTAAATCATAGACAATTACATTTAAAAGATATTTATTTCACGTAATTCAATATCTGTTACATGTACGGCGTTTTGGAAAACATTCGTTGCAGTCTTAAGGAACTGCAAGTAATACAGATTTATACTAAATTTTATATTATATATAATAATAAAAATATAATTTCTTACTCTTTTGATACAATTTCTATTACAGTATCAAAGACGAAGTTTAAGGTAAAGGGAAATTAAAAAAAACAAAGTAAATGAATGATTGCTGAGAAGCGTAACTGGAAAATAATTGAAGTACTTAAATATTACAAAATTATTAATTGTTAAAACTTTTATATATATGGCGCTTTTAGATTGTAAGTGTGAAAATTTAATGCCATTCAAGCGTAAATTTTATTCTTATTTTCTAGGCATGTTTCTCAGATTTTATTAATTTACTTTATTGTTTATTTGATTTCCTTGTATCTTCTACTTCGTCCTGTGGAAATTGATATTGTAACAAAAGAGAAATTATCTTATTATTATACATAAAATTTAGTGTAAATATGTATTCCTTACAGTGCCTGAAAATGGAAACGAATGTTTTCCGAAACATCGTACAAGTGTCATAAGTGTGAAATATATTTTAAATGTGATTTTCTATAATTTAAAAATGGAAGATAGAATAATATACCAATTAAACTAAACCAGAAAATCAGTTAAATTCTTTCATATTATTTAAAAATCTTAGTTGAATATCTTTTTATTTCTTGTTTTTTAAGAGTTTCCTTTATCTAAGCACTCGACAAAATATGAAATAGCCTTTGTAAATTTCCAAATAGAAGTCATCTCTGGTATGTTAACGATACGTGATCAGTTACGACAGTTGAGTCATAGCTCTCAAGCGATTCAACAATATTTGACATGTTCAATGTTTGCTAGCGCCTGCTCTTTCCTTCGCTTGTAGTTGTAGGCACAGACTCTTCGATCCCAGTCATCGTTGGGAAGGCAGTTGCCGTTCCAAACGTTCCAATGCATGTTGCTTTTTTAGCATATTACATGCAGTTATAGAAATATTAATAACCACTGATATTTTGTAGTATCCACAGGTGCTGTTGAGAATACCTTGGTCTTGGCGTTACTTCAGAAAATGCTATGGAAATGGCATTTTAACGTCTTTTGATAGTCATTCATAACTCTTTGTCTGTGGGCATTTTATTCTTAATATCACAATAGAATGAATACATGCTGACGCACTTGCATGTGCTGACCTCGTAGTGCCACGAGTCTCGTTACCATGATCTTGATGGTAGTTATTCTCATATTTGTTGCATGTCTGATTCTTCACAAGTACAGTACTAAATGATATACAATGAATTTCCGTGTTTTTGTCCGTACAGGCACAGACCCTGGCGACTTTTACAGGTGGGTCAGAGTGGTAGGATTTATTGTACGAAAGTTAAAATTGATTTTATATAAAATATACAGCAGCGCAGTGTTTAGCTACACGCCATCTTCACTCATGGCGAGGAAATTCAAGTTTATTTTTTTACAACAGAGACTAGTTGTAAGCTACAATGTCAACGTCAACTATATAGTTCCAACAAATCAAGTTTCTATGTTTCTCCTTCCTTGGTTGCGCCTCTCATAAGGACCTTCCATGAGAACCAAATATTCCGAACACTCAAATATTCCCAGTTCCCGTGATGGTCTTCTTTCCATGTAATCTGAATTAGCAACTGTTTGGTACAAAACAAAGTAACCATGTTGAAAGTATTAGTATCGTGAGAATGTTTTACGTAAAAACAACCCATCCTTAAGGTGCAATCAGGTAAAGGAGAAGTATTTTATAATGGTATTGGAGATAAGCTTTCAAAGTCGCTGTCATAAGACAGAAATGATTTCGTCGATTAAAATCGTAGACTCTCTTTCATCTATTAATTAATTATTCTGGTGATGGTGTTTTATAAGCAAATGTAGAATTGCGAACGTTTAATCAAGGCACTTTGTTCTTTCCTTGATTAGCGCGAACTCATCGAAATTACAAGGCCTGAACGCTATCGCGTGTAGGCATCCAGCTTTGATCGCTGAAACGTTTAATACGGGCGTTATTGCTCTCCTCAGCGATCAAAGTACTTCTCAGTCTTCACCATTTGGTTTCACAACACCAACTAGGCCTCGGCACAAGGAAAACAAGTGGGCGATTATTTAAAATGAGGACTCATCTTCCATGTAGATATATTTTTCAATCGTACAAGTTATGTCCAATTTCTTAATTTTTGGATCTGCTCATAATTTGGATTTGATCTTCAGTATTTTCATAAAAATATGATCTGTGGATACTTTGTGACGATTTCTTATTCTTCCTTTACAGTTTTTCACTGGCCAGCTTTAAATTATCCAGTGGAGCTCGATTCCATATTATGGATTATAATGTTGATTTCTGCACTCTATTAATATTTAAATTATGCATTCTGTGTTGTCTTTGCTGGTTTCTAATTTTATCAACAATTTTTCCAGTATCCAATAAACACCCTCTTCCGGTAACCCTCCCTTTCGTGTTTCAGCAGCCATCCCTCTCTTCATTTGCCTTTATTCCAGTAGCAGCAGCCGTAAGCAATTAGCGTGGGCAGAGGGTGTGAGTGACGCGTGTGTGTTGCAGAGCGGGCTGTGCGAGGCGAGCGACATGGAGTCCCCGCGCGGCACCAGCATCCGCATCCAGCACCTGACGGCCGCCGCCGCCGCCGCCTCCGCCGCCGCCGCCTCCGCGCAGCCGCCCGACGGCCGCTCGCGCTTCCCCAAGCTGGACGAGTGCGCGCACTTCCACTACGACCTCGTGGAGCTCGGGCCGCTGCAGGTGAGCCACCCCGCGTGTGTAAAAGGACGAGAGACACTAAAATATTATCTCAGGCGTTGTTCTAAATGCGATTCTCTCTTAAGAATTATACTATACTAGAAGGGCTGAATTAATACATAACCAAGCTAACATTAAAATAATGTTTATTTATAGGATTAGGTACTCAAATAATAAATTCAATTCGGGTTTTAAAACAGATAATGGATTTCTGAAAAGTATCACTCATAAATGTAGACGAAATTTTATTAAATTGTATTTAGGCCTGTAGGATGGTTGATGGGCAGCGTACTATCTTCCCGAGGTGTGGTCCCGGGTTCGATTCCTTGTCGAAGGCAAAAATAGAGTAGTAGCTTTCCTTTAAAATCGTCTCAATTTCTGTAGCTGTGAGACGAAGAAAAGCTCAGGCAGCCGGATCTTGCTAGCTACTGTGAAGGGAATAGGCCATGTTCGCTACATGTCGCTCATACCCCCAAGTATGGGAATTCAACTAGGCCCAGACCTAGGGACACCGTTTGCTGGCCGGCAAAGTCGGACTATCGACCCAAAATGCGAAATTTATTATTTAAATATTAACTTCTTAAATTCTGAACGTAATTTTTATTTTCGTAATAATTTAAATAACTTGTGTTCCTTGTTTCAGTACTATTAGAGGGCATTGTTTCGTCATGATTAGGATCCCTTGCCGAATTATTCCGACCTGTTTTAGTTATTAGACCTAATTGGTTCCAAACATATGCAATTTTTCTTTCAAAATATGCACGCTCTGTTCTTTCTAGGAGGCTTTTCTTACCCTTTTCTTTCCTTTCAAGTTTCCTGGGATGTCGCTCGATGTATGTTCGTGCCTTAATCAGATCATGTCGCTCTCCTCCAATGTTCTTGAGACGTACGAGTTCTCCTATGGCGCTGGGTGAGCACGTCAACCTACGATGAAACTTGTTAGGTCGTATTTGCTCGGTGATGTTTATTTTACGCAAATGATTCGCATCAAAAAAGACAGATCTGCTACCAAACTGACGCAGGCTGAAAGATGGAACGTACAAACTACCAAAGGTTGGTTAAATTGTGACACATATCGTACAGAGTTTAAACTTGTTCATTGACGACAAACTTTACGAGAGAGTAATTCTTGACTGTCCGGGATGAGTCGCGTTACAGTCGGTCGAGGTGACGTTTTGGCTATCATGTTGTGGTCTTCTTCTGAGCTATACTGCTCAGAAGAAGAGACGACAGTGTATTTAGGTGACGGAATATGTATTTGCGGTAGGAAGGGTGGGGTAGGGGGGCAAGAGCTACAATAGTGGAGGCCGTGTATCTGCTGGAGTTCAATGCACTGTATTTGAATAAAACGTGCATTAGAAGGGAATCAATCCAAGGGATTGTGTAAGTCATCGATTACGAAAGTAAAACAATTTTATCTTCCTCTTAAATCCCTCAACCAAACGTTTTTATTAATTTTAATGTACGCTTTGAGTAATTCATTCGGCAGTAATTTAATTCTATCAAAATGTGCAAGAAATTACTAGAGTACGTATAGAGTTCGAATGTGTTTTAATCAGATGGAGAGATGTAACAGAAAAACCTTGTTTGAATTAAATTCCTCATTTCGTTAATTGATCCAACATGCAAGACATGGAGCAATTTTACTTCTTTTGAGTATACTTTTTTTAATGTAAAATTATTCACATGCCTGCCTAATATCTTATGACTGTCATTTTGACATTTCGATGGTTTTCATTTCTCATCTAATTTTAAAATGTGACTAAACCAACTGACTCCATGGGAATATTCTGCACGCTTCAAATCATTGTTTTAATCGTGAAAAAAGGTTAAACCTAAACGCACAAAATTGGAAAGTTCTGACAACTCGTACGACGGAGTCAGGTCACCCTCCAAAAATTTAATACAACTTCCAAAAATATGTAATTTTGTTGATTGTGGCATAACAAACAAAATCGTCCGTACCATAAGGGACACGTTAACTTGGTTTTAAGCGCCTAGGAGGCATGAACGATGGTAACGTGTGTTGCACTGTAACATGTTTTGCGGGTTGCCGGTGCGGTTCACCTTATGTCATAATCTGCCAACTTTATTTTGTTGACTTAATTGTGTCTAATGCAGACCCTTATTCAACAGTAGCACACTACATGTTTTTTGTTGATGGCCTTTAAAAAGGCTCAAACATTAAGGCAGGTTGCGTTTCAGAATATTTGAATGTTAAATGTATGAGACAAACGATAATGGAACTGTACGAAACGGAACACTCGTAAATTTCAAGAAATTGGTGAATTTGGCGTTCATTCGCTAAATTTTGCGCCAATACATTTTTAAAAAAATATTGTTTCTTTTCGATGCGATCCTTTCTATAGACCATATTGACTGCAAATGAAAGTTTATTATTGTATACGATGTATAAGACGCCATATAAAATACATTCCGTAAATATACTACTGCTGGATAGGAGGTGCATGAAGCACATTGAAAATGGAGAATGTAGATTATGCTTTGAAGGAATCGTCAGGCGCACAATCAGCCAGCAGCACGTGCTATACTGCAACAGTCGGTACCATGTAACTCGAAAACAATGCCCTTAAAATCCAGATTTTGGATACGAAGGTGCAAGTTACATTTCTTAGAAAGAAATTTCAAAATTACACCTGTTACATTTTTGGATGTTTATTACATCTAGGTGTACCCACTTTAATGTTTATACGTGTGGTACAAAAAGTACAGAATCTCAAAATTATGCAATACTGAACTGACCATGATGATATTCCGATATGACTTTATTTTAATAAATTCTTGGCAATATTACAATTCTACCCTCGCACATTGCCGAGCCGATTTGTTTATTGAACGTCCAAAACAGCGATGTCTGAATGGCAAGACATAAACAAGACATTACTTACGGTCACTGAACTCAATATTTTTATTATTATTATTATTATTATTATTATTATTATTATTATTATTATTATTAAATTATTAAAACTGACAAATCACAATTTCACGTTACGCATCTGTAAAATGTTCCACGATTTCTTGAACAATTATGAGAAAGAAATGAAAGCCAGGTCAGACTTTTGCTTCATTTTCCTCGAACTTATTATATTGTTATTCGCAGTCCAATTTGGCGGTGCTCGGTCACAAATCGTCTGTTCGGGCCAACACACGTAGTGTGAGAAGTAAATCCTGTTGGGCGCTGCCGTGCATCCTCCTCGACGTGCGATTCCCGAGGGCAGCTCCCGCACTGGTGGTCCCTCGGAAGGCCCCGTCTCCCTTTTTCTCCCGAGTCTTCCGGCGCCTCGAGCGCCTTTGCGTGACGATCGGGCCGCGCCGCCGCGACAGCTGCGCCCGCGTGACAGCCGGAACCCCTCCCCTCCCCTGCCCTGCCCTCCCCTCCCCGCCCCGCCCGGCACTGCCCCGGGCCTCCCCGTCCCGAGCCGCCTGCCTTTCGAGAGCGTCGACGCGACGCGACGCGGCGTGCAGATACGAGACACGAAAGATCGAGACTCGGCCAGTAGCACTTCCGGGGAAGAAGGTAAAGGGCTATTCCAGATGCAGAGTGGCCACTGGCTGGAAAACATGGAAAATCAGGGAGTTCCATTGCTCTGAAAAAGCCAGGGGAAAAAAATCAGGGATTTTGTGGAAGAATCGTTAGAAGTCAAAGAATTTTTAGAGATGGTTATAAAACTAGATTTTATTTCAAAGAAAATAATCCAGCATTATTTTTTGTTCGATTTCTGTTTATTGAGTTTGTTTTAATTTGTACAAGGCGAAATCAGAGAGCTGGTAAATTAGTTTCAGGGTTGCTTTAATATTTTCTTTAAGAGGTGTGAAATACTCTACAAATTCTATCAGTGAAAAATTATAAAAATGCTCTGGAAAAACCTGGAAAAGTCGGGGAAATTCGTTCCAGGAAATGAATAGCCGCCTTGCAAGTGGGATAAGACGAGGTGGGAAGAGTACAGCCAAGCATAAAGATAAGAGGTAGACGAAAAATCGAGTCTGGTCACGACGAGAAGGAAACGGTTATTTGAATGCGAAGTACCACTTGTTCAGAATCATGTATCGTATGAATTGTTACACATTTAAATAGCAAGTTCTTGAAGAAAAAAGCAATTAGAATGGATCCGTGTTTTGAAATACCTTGAGTTGCTACAGCTCTCATTGTTTTATTCAAGTCATGAGAATAAAGGCCCAACGGGGCTTCTGGATTTTGAAATTTCCGATTGTCTAAAAATGAACCAAACACTTTTGCAGTAAATATTAATTATGCACTTATATTCTACGATTAAAATGTAAGTGGAATTGTCGTTTGGTCAGGAAATATGCATAATGCATCTATATTCTACGATTAAAATGTAAGTGGAATTGTCGTTTGGTCAGCTGGGACGCAGTTATCCAATCGGGAGCTTCGTTACGACGTAATTTTTGATATTGAAGCTTCCGATTGGATTTCCGCGACCCAGGGGATCAAAGTTAAAGTTAACGCATGAGACGCCAGAAGGTAGAGTTCCTTTTGTATTGGATTCAGAAGAATTGACATCGAGCTTTGACTCTCTTTATGACTGTTTCCCTGCTTCAATGACCAAAGCCATCATCATTGGTCGTGCTCGTGAATAATGCTAATAAAGCCCCGCCGTCTGCCATCTCATTGTATGCGCCATCCCAATCTTTCGTGTTCATTGGGATGGAGAGTAATGGATTGTATCATTAACAAAAACTTGTTTACAACGATTCAAGAGCGGTTTGGGGCATGTGGAACGAAGATGTCCTTCCGTATACACTAATAAGAACTCCTATGAGACTACGGGGAAGTGGACCCGGAAATATATGATCATGGGCGCGGGTTGAAAATCTTGGACAATAATAATGGTATCGATATTCACAAGAGAGTAGTGGCCACTCTTTCGTCAATTTTGGTACTTGAAGATTTGCGAACTTTTGATTCATGAATAGTCTCTTCTATATTTATCCTGCTTCGTGTTCCACAAGCAGTGCATGAACGAGATGTCAGGGTACCGCATGTGGTGAGAAGTTGCAGACATGTGTGCTCTGCCAGCAAAAAGCGGGGTGGGAGGCAGGCGAGCAAAAAGAAGATGGAAGCTTGTGGGTGGGAGGCAGGCATGCAAGTATTCGGGATGCGTTTGTTTACCGAGCTTCTTGACGAATAGTTGGTTGCAAAATTAGCCCTGAACGTCAATTGATTCTGTGAACCAGAGAGCGACAAATGTAGTTACGGCAACACATGTAGCTTCAATCTCGTACAGTCATAAATTTAGAAATAAGCAGCGTAGATACGAAGTTAGGTGACCGTACATTACATACTACAGGTCACATTGCCGTGTTTATCTAACAGAAGCTGTGAATTTTAATGTAACTCTTACTGAAACTCGTTACGTAAATGTATTGTAAATTAGTAAGTTAAAGGAGTGGTTTTGTATTTTCTCAGAGGTAACACCTGAGGATCATTCTCATAATATTTTGCCATTATGAACTGCCTGTTCTGGTGGGGGTGGGGGTGGGGGGCTTGTGTGAGAGGAAGTGCTGAAACATGCATCAGAGCATCTCAGGACCAACTAGCTGTGGGCTCTGGCATCTGTGTTAATGTCATGTGGCTACGTACGTCACCAAACACTTGGACTCACTGAGGTTTTGCTTCTGAAGGAATTTTAGTTTATGACTAGAGGATTTTTTAAAAGGAAATTATAGGCACAGCACTGGCAACTGAACATACGCTCAGTGGGGAGGACTTGGAGGACAGTCCTCCTCACAAACTTTCTTCTTCTGAATGCAATTACCAAATTAAATATTTGCTTTGATATTTGAGGGGAAAATGTGTTTTTTATTTGATAGCTATAAGGAAATATACTTCGACCTAGTTTTTTAAACAATGCGCTCTTTTAAATGGAGCGAAATCGATTCGAAATCGCTCTGATGACGCACTAAACAGCATTTCCTCCTCTCTCGGTTAATCTACCATATCTCACAGCTTTCTTGTGGTTAGAAGAGAAACTTTTATTATTGGAACTACACAGTTCAAGATATGAACTCCTCTGCTGCCTACAGGCGACAGTAACAACTACTACATCATCATTTAACGAGACGTGGGGATGTCATACGCCAGCAAAGGGCCAATATGCGTCTGGGCGAGGGCAGAGAGAGAGAGGAGCTAGTGCACGATGTAATCTCATGTGGGCTCACGGAAGCCTCTCTAAAAGGGCATACTGATCACTCTTCCTCTCTCTTTTCGTCGTTCTCTTCCTCTCTCCCTCTCTCTTTCGTCCCCCTCTCTCGTCCTCCTCTCTCTTTCGTCCCTCTCTTTTTCGCCCCCTCTCTCTTTCGCCCCCTCTCTCTTTCGCCCCCTCTCTCTTTCGCCCCCTCTCTCTTTCGCCCCCTCTCTCTTTTTCGTCTCTCCTCTCTTTTTCCCTTTCTCTATTTTTTCCTTTCTCTCTCCCCCTCTCCTTTTCCTTTCTCTCCTCCTCTCCTTTTCCCACCCCCTTCTCTCTCTCCATTGTAAATCAATGGATATAAAGTAAAATACTTAATTTTAGTTTATGTAATAGACATGTCTATTCTCTCTTAAGATAAGTGCCCAAACTGCACTGATTCACAAAGTATTTTTGTGTTTTCTAAATAACATCACATTGTACAGATAATAGACACAAGTCATATCATTAATTCATTTAAGACAATTTTGTAGCTTTCTCTAATCATTTCTCCAATTTGTTATTGTATTTCTTGCTTCTGAGAAATCATCTCTATTTAAACGAAAAATTTTTGGTAACAATTTTTATGGAGTTAAGAGCAATTTTTTTCTTTATTTTAATGCTTGAGGGCTGATTAAAATGATTTATTAATTTCTTTACTATTCTTGGTTTTCTTGCATGGTTTAATATTTACAAATGCAGATAATTTGCTATGTTTTGGTGAATGCTCGTTACTACTTTTATTTTTCTCACTAGACATTCTGTAGTTGGTGGTTACTCTGTTATAAACCTTTCCCTTGTGTTTTTCTTCAGGTGTCACTGTATGAGGAAGAGTTGAAACCACTTGCTTGTGAAGATACAGAAAATAAGTATTTTCATGTATCAGTGACATCTTTAGGCAAGACCTGGGTGCTCAGAAGATCTTATGACAACTTCCGAATGCTGGATTCACAGCTTCATCGGTGCATTTATGACCGAAAATTTTCTGGTCTTCCTGAACTACCTCCTGAAGAAAATGTACAAGGCATCAATCATGAGGTGTGGTGTTCTGCTGGAAGTGGTGTTCTGTAAAATGATAATTTGAATATTTTTATAATATTATTATCAACTGTCAGAAAATTGCAAATTATTTCTTTTTTTCTAGGAGAGTGTTCGCAAATTGCTTACTGACTACCTGACTCGCTTTTCTCACATTGCGGGGAATCTCATTAATTGTGGACCTGTTCTTAACTGGCTTGAGTTGGACAATCGAGGTCGACGTTTATTGGTTCCTGATGGAGATAACTGCCCAATCAACACTCCCGCTGTAGCTGCAGCATATGCAGTTAAGAGGTATACTGCTCAAGCAGGAGATGAAATAAGCTTTGAGGTATGTTATATCTATTTTAAACAAGTGCACATGAACAGTTATTGATTTAATTTGTTTAATTGATAATAACTTCTCATGGGAGTTTTGGAGTCTTCTTTATTGTTTTTAAGTAATGCAAAAACAGCATATGTTACAATTTTTCTAAAATGCAAAAAGTAATAGTATAAAAAGTATAAAGTTAAAGTAAAAATTATATTTATACACTCCAGAAAAGAAAACATCCTAAGAGCGATATAGAAAATGAAAAGGATAACTAGCTGGCAAACTATGTCAAAATTAAAATCTTATTACAGTCAATGGATTTTATAAATGCAATACAATATTATTTATATAATATAATGATAACTGCAATAGATTACCAACACATACATATTTATAATATTTATAATTAATGAAATGAATATAATAAGAACAAATTGAAAAAAATCCACATCATTCTGTGTAAAAATATTAACTCTGCTACCCTGTGCTTTAAAATGATTCAAATTCTAATTAGAACTAATAATATGATATGATAAAATGTTGAATAATAATAAACAATAAAATAATAAAATGATGAATAAAAATCCTTTGTGAAGAGCTATAAAATAATAAACTACACATTTCCCCAGTGAATCTCAAATATGTAAATGTTAGTTGCAAGAAAAGATCAGAAATAAATCAAACACTTATCCATATTTATCGTATGACACTTGAATATATTGAATATATCTTTATTAAACTTATGTATGACACTGTCACACATAAGTGACACATAAAGGACTGTCAATGAATTATTGTTGTTATAGTTAATTTTTATTATTATTATTATTATTATTATTAATATTATTATTATTGTTGTTGTTATTATAGTTTAATAAAAGTGATCACTTGCTCTTAAAAAAATGTCTTTGATTGATTATGAAATACACTTATTTATCCAAAACCTGCTTTTATTTTTTATGTTGGGTTGGAGAGACATTTGTAATATTTTGTCATGCTTTCAGGTGGGTGAGATGATATCAGTTATCGACATGCCACCTCCTGAGGAATCAGTTTGGTGGCGAGGGAAGAGGGGCTTTCAAGTGGGTTTCTTTCCATGTGAGTGTGTGGCAGTCATTGGGGACAAGGTGCCACGCAATCTACAGTTACCCACTCCTCCTCCAGAAGATCAACCTAGCAAGCCAGTTTTACGCAAGCATGGCAAACTCATTGCTTTCTTCCGCTCTTTCATTTTGTCTCGACCTTCTCGCCGCAGGCTTAAGCAGTCCGGTATCCTTAAAGAGCGGGTTTTTGGCTGTGACCTAGGAGAGCATCTTCTTAATTCAGGCCATGAGAGTAAGTTTTTGACACATTTTTCTGATTTGGATACTTGTGTTGTTGAAGATAACTGTTTTACACATAGCCATATGCTTGAATTTAGTATTAATTTAATAATGCCCTTTACTTTACAAGCTATAATCTATTTGTTGATGGCATTAAACTCAGTCATCTTTTCATTTCTGTTGCAGTACCCATGGTGCTCAAATGTTGTGCAGAGTTTATTGAAACTAATGGCATTGTGGATGGAATATATCGTCTGTCTGGAGTAAATTCTAATATTCAAAAACTACGGCAAGTTTTAAATTTGATACAATTTCTGTGGTTGATGACTACTCTTTCAAAGATATTTGAATTAACTGAAAGCAGTACTCTTACAGGAATGCATTTGATGAAGATCGTGTGCCTGCTCTCTATGAAGATGAAGCTATCCTGCAGGATATTCATTCTGTGGCATCTCTGCTGAAGATGTACTTCCGAGAGCTGCCTAATCCTCTATGCACCTATCAGTTGTATCATACTTTTGTCAATGCTGTGCAATCTTCTCAAGAGGAAGGCTACAGATTGCTACGAATGCGAGATGCTGTCCAAAAACTCCCTCCTCCACATTACAGGTTCATTATATTTTTGTGGCTCTATCACCACTCTCTCCCTCTCTCTTTTCATGTAAAATTATTGAAAACGTTTCACCATTGGCTCCACTTTTCAAGATCATTCTTATCCTAGGGTTGTCTTAAGAATCAAGCAATAATATATCACAAAAATTGTTAATCTTAACACGTATCATGATCATACACAGTTATGCCTCTGTTAATGCTTATGTACTTCCATAAGAATTTTTGTTTGTGAAGAGAATTTTAGTTTAGGATGTTTTTTGTGATGTAACGAAATTGTTTATTTTCTGAACTCTTGGTTTAATTTTTTAGTTTGAGCTTATAACAGAATTCTGTCATATTTCATTCTTTGAGTTTTATGATTATTAGTACATCATGGATGAATATCAATGTTTTTTCATGTTGCCTATTCTTATTTGCTAAAATTTCAAGATGCTTTGTGGTATGAATTGTATTGTTTCCATAGTTTGCTTCTTTTCGCCATATTTAAAAATGGAAAAAACACCATATTTGACAGTTTTATTACATTTATTTACTTTTGTTTTTCACTTCAGAACATTGGAATACCTTATGCGGCACCTAGCTCGGGTTGCTGAACATGGTCATACAACAGGCATGACACCACGTAATGTGGCAATTGTATGGGCTCCCAACCTCTTGCGGTGCAAAGAACTTGAAGTTGGTGGAGTAGCAGCTCTCCAAGGAGTGGGCGTGCAAGCAGTTGTCACAGAGTTCCTGGTGTGCTACACCGACCTTATATTCAGCGATGGCCTCCCACCCATTAGTCTACCTCTGACCGAAGGTGGGTTGACTTATTCCAAGAGAGTGCAAGGAACAAATGTTCAAAATTATTAGCTATCTTGTATTCTTTTCCTTCTCTTCTATTAGACCATATCTATCACTAATCACTGTCTAAATAGTATAGGCACAGTTTAAAAGAATTAGTTTTACATCATTATGTTACAGTTACACCTAAGCGTAGCCGACCGAAGTCTTTAGCCATCTCCACTCCCACAAAATTGTTGTCTTTGGAAGAGGCAAGATCTCGTGCTCTCTCAGCTGGGAAGACAGAACAGGAATACATAGAAGTTGGTGAGTGCTGGCGTTTTGAATTAATCATATTTACTTCATCATTTGTTGTTTCATTATTTTATTCTGAAAGTGAATAGAGAAATAATTATGATATCATATTATAGTGTTACAGTGTGGATATTTTGGACAAATGGTGATTTAAAAATATTTGGTGCTGTGAACATGTTTTCCTATTCTTTTGTTTCATTACATTTTGTATTGAAATATTACAGACTTGCTCTGAGGATTAAGTATGATCCTTTTACTTCTCAGTAATAAAATGTTGCTTTTTGTACAATTCAAAATAACTTGTGCTGTCCGTTGTTATTGAGCTCATTAATTATAAAGTTCTCTGGAAACTGACAATTGTAGATTGCTACAGTAATTTATGCCTTTGTCACGATCCAATGATGATTTGTTCTTTGAGAAATGATTAAACATTTTATCAAAATATCGCATGATGTGGAAAATGATAGTGTTTGCAAAGTACTGAAATACTTGATTACTAATTATTACAAATTTTTTTTTTTTGTTTGATCAAAAGTCAGAAATACTTATTTTATACTAGAAATTTAGTGGCAAATAATAATGCAAACTGCACAATGAATCTAAGAAAATCACCCATACTTCCTCTTTGTTCCAACAGTCTTAATAATTCTTCATTATGTTGAAAGGTAAATTCCTGTTATCTATTTTTGGGAAAAAATAATAACCAACAAAAATCATAATTGAGGAGGTGCAAATAGTCTTGTTCAAATATTGTTGTCTTCTACAATAATTTTCCTTCCTTTGTGGGTTTGGCTATAAACCTGTTTCATTCTCAGTAACTTACTTTATATGTAACAGTATATATTTCAATGCTATAGTTGAATGTGATTCAATACATTTTTTTGTGGACATATTTTGCAGTTGAAAGGAATTCTTTTCTTCAAATAAACTGTTAATGTTTTCATTTCTGAGCACATACTGTGTATTTTGCCTGAAAAAATATTGTTTCGTTTTGCCAACTTTGATGTATCCATAATTGAAAAACTTCATTTTGCTTGCTTTCAAAAACTTTCACAATTGGCTAAATTTATATTTTCAAAAATATTCAGTGTTGTGTGTGTTTCTCTTCCTGCTGTGCATTCTTCCATGTGTTATGGTAAGTGGTTTCTCCCATCTTTCCTCTCCATGTTAACTGTTCAGCTTCAGTGATTTTCCATTTCCATGTAGTTTTGGTGGTTCACTCGAACATAATTCTGTAGATATCGCTACTGTTTGCTTATGGGAGTATGTAAGTGTATGCTTGATGTTGACTGTTATTCCCCTTATTAATTAAATTTTCATTATCAGTTAAAGGGTAGAAAAAGTACAAGGGTTAAGTCCACTTTTATATTTCAAAAGAGCGTTTTAAAGTTGAAATGATCTAGCCCTCTTTTTTTTTTCTTTCCTTTTTTTTCCTTTTCTTTTCTTTTCTTTTTTTCTTTTTTTTCTTTTTTTTCTTTTTTTTTTTTTTTTTTTTTTTTTTTTTTTTTTTTTTTTTTTTTTTTTTTTTTTTTTTTTTTTTCTCTTTAATTTTCATGTAGAATGACATTGTACAATATGATGATTATAATGCAAATCTTAAGTTTCGGTGTTTTATAAGGTATAAAACCTTTTTTTTCTTCTTCTTTTCTTTTTTTCTTTTTTTTCTTTTCTTTTTCTCTCTCCTGAAAATGGACTTATCTACTTCTCTTACCCTTTAATTGTTCTCTTTTAAAATTACTCATTGGGGAATACTGCATTTTACTTATTTTAGGTTCACATAAGTAAAATAAATATTATTAGACTAATTTCTTTATGTACATAATATTACACTTAATATTTATATGTAATAACAATGCATTTCTAAATATTATACTTAAATTATAACCAAAAGATTTTACATAATTAAAAATAAACTGTCATTAAAGTGATTATAAAGTTAAACATAGAAATAAAACTCAATGAAGATTTAATTCTATTCTACTGAAAATCTGATTTAGAACAAATTGATATTTTTTTTGAGAAATTTATTTGAAGAATTATCTTTTAAACCTTGCCATTTGAAATTTATTTCAAAGAAAAGAATTATCTGAGAGAAAGAGGGAAATGTTTGTATTAGAATTTTGTGTACTTCCATAATAATTTTATCAAAATCAAATCAAGAACCATTTTTATAGTTTGAATTGTAGAAATTTGTGACTTCGTTATGTTAGTTAACAATAACTCGGAACTATTTTTACAGTCATTCACACATTTTAGGGATGTATACTCATGTATGAAAGAAGTTAATTTTGAAATATGTTGAAGATGGACTAAATATTATTCCAGTTGTTCCCAATTATTCCCTTTCTTTCTAATACAACATTGTTTATGTTGTATATAAGAGAATCCTCTTTCCTTCTTAAATATCTGTGAATATGACTTCATTTTCAAACGTTACTGAATCAATTCAAAACTGTTCATAATTATGTTTTTTTTTTCATCTTTAGTATGTGTATATTTTCTTACTAGAAGTTTCTAAAATATGTAACAGCAGGAAAAATATGCACTTCCAATTTTGTATGTAATGTTTATTTTAGTTTAATCTATCAAACAGAAATTGCTGAAAAAGTTGTGTAATTTTAATGTAAAGAAAAAACAAAACAATTATATTTACAAGCACTTCATTTCAAAAGTTGTTAAAAATTGCAGTTATAAAATTAATGTTATTTCAAGTTTCAGTCTTTTATTAAAATTTAATTTTGTTAAAAATATGAGAATAAGCCTTCTAGTTAAGCAACTACAAGATACAAAGTAGGCGTAAATATTCAATTGTTAATTATTTGTTTGAAAAAATAATATTAAATCCAATAAATTTGTATTTTATATAAATTGTGAAACATTTGTTTCACTTGAAATTTTGTTTACATTTTGCATGTTATAGTGAATGAATGTAAATGTAGTGATAATGTATATAGGTTATAGAAATGTCGTATGTTTGGTATATATTTTGGAATTATTATCTGTACCATGACTCTGTTAACTCTCTTCTAATATTTCACAGTATACGGGCAAGTCCTATTCTACCACCTTGATATCTCAAAAAGAAAAAAAGCATGTGCACACAGTTGTAAACATGTGTTACCATCCTAAACAAAGTAAAGACCAATTCAAATTTTAAAAATTTCTCATTTAGTTGCGCCAATGTTAATCATTTGTAATTAGTAAGCCAAAAGAGTGCTCTTTGATTGTTTTTGAGAAATGTTCTTGTTTACAATCTTAGTACTAAAACAAATTCATAAAATATAGATCAAGTTGATCCATGATTCATTGTTACAAGTTATCATTACTTTCCATTTTAATTCGTGGGGATTCATTTTGTAGGTAGTTACATAGATTGCTGAAGTCATGTATCTATTGTATATTATATTCATTGTACTTGAAAGTCATGATTAGGTCATGACTGTACATGCCATTTATTCCAAATTCAATGTATCCTAATTTTGATTATGAAATAGTTTTATGAGTACAATGTCTCTGTAATTGTGGAAAGAAAATATCATTTCTGGCAGAGAATTGTGCTTGTGAATTACAAATGAAGAAGGAATGTTTTGATATGAATAATAATAATAATTAATAAAAGATAAATCTATTTCAAATACACTTCTATTTGAAATTTGTTTAGTAGCTACTGAGGTGTTAGAGAAAGAAATCAAGAAATTCCAAGGAATTCGAGGAGGCTAATAAAGTGTTTGGGGCAAAATATATTTCATTGACCTTTTCTTTGAGCTAGTGCTTGATATGGACCTGGATATAAATATTTGACATAGTGAAGTCTACAAGTTTTGTTTTTTTCCTGATAGTAAAGAGAATGTCTTTTCATAACGTTTTGTGTGAATAAATTTGATGTCTATTTTCTGAATCTTTTTGTATAATTAAAATTCTGTCAATGTGTCAAATATGCTCCATAATGTCTGATGGATATTACATAAAACTAAAGTTATTTATTTGAAAATATTCTGTCTTATTTTAAATGGAAAATAAGTAATTTCACATTCACTTAAAACTGAATTAATGTTTACAAAATAATTCACTTGAAATTTTATTTTAAAAATAATCATCATCATCATCATCATCATCATAATAATAATAATAATAATAATAATAATAATAATAATAATTTAAATATAAAAACAATCAGAAATGAGAGCTCTGTTGGCAATAAATGTTGCATGTGCCTGAAGTATTGTCTTCAAATTTGCTATCAATTAGATTTGTCAGAAGTTTATAAACTTTTAAAATTTTGTAATGTATAAGTAAAGTTTGACTCAAAGGGACAAAAGGAGCCTTCCTGTAGTAAAGAAAAGTAAGTTACATGTTGTAATTTTGTTGAATGGTAATCATACCTGTGTGTTGCATACTATTGGTTGCAGTTAAGTACAATATTCACAAACTTTGAAAGAAAGTCAAAAACATTATCATTCTTAATGTATTACCGAAATCTCTGTGCTTCAATGTGTGCCTGAGTGAGTGTCCATAGATTTAAAAGTTTTAAGTATTGCGGATTATAGATAATGTTTTAATCAAGTAAGACTTACAAGTAGCTGGTATACCTGCATGTTTTAACTTTCATAATTTGAGTGTGACTAATTGTCTGAGAGATAAACATTATCTAAATGTTAATCATCCTATGAGTGTTGAGATCATTTTGTTGATTTATTTAACCCCTCATTGGTCAAGTGGTGTTTGTCAGACTTGTCAGACTTCATAGTACAGTTTTGCAAATTTGATACTTTTGGGTATGATCCTGTTCTGTGCATCATTTTAAATGACTTGTAGTAATGATTATTGTGCACATTATTTCTTTCTTCATGATCATTTAAAAAATCAATTTGGACACAGTTAAGATTTACAGGCCCTTGCCAGATCATTCACAAAATATATGAGGAGGAATTGCTTTCAAATGCACTCGTAATTCTTCAGCCACAGAAGAATTTCATGTTTTCTTTTTGAACGTACCAGTTCACAGATAGGTCTATATGGTTGAAAACTGAAATATAATAGACAGTAATTTCTCTTTTTGACATCTTAATGCAGAGGTTACATTCTACAAGTCGGCCACAACATTTTCAAAAGAGTGTAATGCAAGCTGAATATTTGACACTGGTTTCGACAAACCCTGCCAAGTCACTGATGTTGTGGGGAGACACTAGGCTCATGCAGAATAATTGTGTACTATTAAGTTGTAATAGGGGATGAAGCCATTAACTATGTGTATTATAACATACTCCAATACGCAAGATTCTGTATAATGAATGGTTGACCATAAGATGAACATTAGATGAGAGTTTTGTGCATCTTCTTTAACACATTTTGGCAGGTTTTTAAATTTTTCTTACAAGATTTTATTCTTTCAAAAGATCAGAAGAAGAAAGAATCCTTACAGAAGGATTTTTAAACACTCCTATGGTGATCAAAAATTGAAATTTAAAAGAGCAAATGTAAGGAAAGAGAACAATACTTATTTTTGTGTTTGTTAGTTTATTACTTATGAATTTTATTTGTGATTTACCTTCTCTAGGAACAATGCATCTCTTTGTTATGTAGACCGTTGTATTTTTATGAAGAGGGCATTTAAAACTCGTTATATAAATTATTTGTATGTAATCCATTTGCACACTTGCTTTGTCTTTGAAGTAAGCTTTCAGAATCTGTAAATTGTATCTGTATTATTTGGAATAATGTTTGCCTATATTTCTATGTTCTCATCCTTTTTAGAAGAAAGTGGGTGATGTAGTCATTCTTCTGAGATCCAATTACTACCACAAGAAGCTGGTGATATTGGAAATTAAATGTTTTTTTATTGTATATTCGATCAAGAATGTTTTGTTTGTTTTTTTTTGCAGGTGGTGGTCCTTCAAATCTTCCAGCTAAATATCACACTGTGATAGAACTACCAGGATCTGGCAGGAAGCGCTCAGGATCCAAACGTTCCCCTTTGGGTTGGAAATCTTTCTTCAGCAAATCAGGACGGAAAAACAACTCTTCAGCACCACAACGCAAAGCTTCAACACCTTCAGAACTAGGATTGAATCAGGTTATTTTAGTTTTTTCAAAAATTCTCTCAGTAGTAGAATGATAAGCCTGTTAAACAAATTTCTGCTTAGTGCTTTTCTTTTTAAAAATCTTTTGTCCATTTTAAAATAAATTATCTTCCTCAATTCCTTCCTATCTTTTGATCAAGTGATTCACTTGAAATATGATAGAATTTTGTTCTAATCAGATTAGGTGTTTCTTCTCCAATGATGGGCCTGTTTATGGGATTAATTATCTTTATTTTGATAATTCCATAAATATTTGATTGTACATAAGGTACAGGTATAACAATAAGTAATGAATTGTTTCTGGACATATTTCTTTTCTAGATAAAAGGTTATATGTTATAAGAAATTTAAAGTTTGCATTGGGTTCTTATGTCATATCTAAATAGTGGTTGTCAGTAAATACTTGATTTTTAATACTTGCTAACAATAAGAAAAGAAATATATAAAATTATCATTTAATATGTGTCTTTCATTGATTTTGGTTTCTTGGCCTTCTTAGGAAAAAGCAGTAACAGAAATGGACCTGGCACAGGGTCGGCGAAGGCTGCGTCCTGTGAAAAGTGCAGAATCTTTGGCATCTGGAGCAAATTCAAGCCGGAATTCAGCTGCACTTGAGCAAGCGGAGTTGTCAACTCCTGATGATGTGACCTCTCCTACCCATGGGGGCAATGGGAAGGCTAGTGGTCACAATCGCTCAGTATCCCACGATTCATATTTTGATAGTCTGGCTGAAACTCCTATGCGCACGGGCCCTACTTCCAGGTAATAATGACTATCGCATGTTTGAAAATATCAATTGACAAATTACTTTTGATTTTTAATTACACTATGAATTTATGTTGTTGAATTGAATCCATCCATATTTGAATTTTGATATTTTGAGTGTGTGGAATGGTAAATCATAATGTTGTAAGCAAGTCCATTACATGAACGTAATGACCATTGATTCCTAACGAGAAAAGTCATTAAGTTATTTATTAAATTGTTGTAAATGAGTTACCAAGAAAATATTTTCTGAAACTTTCTTTCTTTATTTTATAAGAACATAGATTGTCTAACTTAATGTTATAAAATCTGCCATCTTGACATATGTTCTTGTATGAAGCTAATTTTGAAAAAGTCCTGACATAAATGCATCCCAATCATTGTATTGTTTATTTTAATAAGGCAAAGAATCAATGTTAATACCAATTATCTAATTTTGTTTCCGTCACATAACTGACAGGCTTGTTTTTGTTGTGATAGTAGGAATTAAGCATTTTGTAAATAGGTACTTAATTGTTTCTGAAAATATTATTTTCACATAATTAAGTATGTTATTTAATAGCAACCAGAAAGAAATATAATTTCAGTCAGATTTTTTTATATGTAGTTCCAAGTGTTTTAATTTATAATCATACTTATAATTTAGGACTAAAGCTTAAATTTTATTTGCTTTGATGATAAACTTATGAACTAACTGATCACTGATCATTCATGATTCTCAGGCCATCACAGTTACCTGAAGAAGAAAATGAAGAAAATTTCTCTTCTTCATTGGATTTAAGTGAAATTCACTTGAATTTTGATTTAGAAGAGTCTGAAATGCGCATATTCTCTGAGGATGAAACTCTGGTGTCAACTTCTGCTGGGAGCGGGAGTTTTGTGAGTCAAGGTTCTCCCCGTGTAGGTGCTTTCAGAAGAGCTCAACAAAATGTGAGTGCAGTGTCACAGTTTGTTGGTTTTGATCAATATAAATTAAAAATCAAAATTTTCTGCAATCACTTCTAGAAATAGTCATTTAATTTTTGTCACTTTGTGTTGCATTAGTTTTTGGGATTTAAATATTTATTGAACTCAATACCAACAGAACAATCTTAGAAAAGTATAATTCTCTGATTGTATATTTTTTTAATGACAACTTTTATCATTCGTGTAGCTATGTGCGTTATGCTCTTTCTTCATTTACATTAAGTAAATGAATACTGCCTACCCTTGTGCATTCACACTTCATGTTTTGTAAATTCTCAGATTTAGAAAATCTATAACCTGAGCATTCTTACATTTTTCTTTTTTCCCCTTCTTTTCCCTTCTTTTTCTTTTCTTTTTTCCCTTTTTTTTCTTTTTTCTTCCTTTCTTTCTTTCTTTCTTTCCCATAGTATTGTATGTTTTAAGTAGCTCACTAAGACCAGTATGAAACCATTCTCCAGCCCCTTAACCACCCTTGGTGGTCTGAGGGTTTCACAATCAGTACCATAAATTAGGGGAGAGCTCTCTTCTTTCCCCTACCAGTCTGATAGGTATGTGTGTGTGTGTGTGTGGGGGACCCAATTTAAATATTGACTTGGTTCCCAAGATTTCAAACGAGCCCACATATACCTCAAGGTGGTTTCAGGGTTTTACAATCCAAACCAAACCTTAGGCACATAGCTCTATATATTATAACACTTTTTAAATGTAAAATCAATAAGAAAATTTCTGTTAATGAATATTTTATGTTTGGAGGAATATATGTGTTTTGGAGGAAGATCAAAACACACAATATAATCAGTTTCAAATTTGCTTCAAAAATGTAGTTTTCATATGGAAATTTTCCTTATTTTGTGTAATGTAATTATACTTTAAAGAATGCATTACATAATTTATTTATTTATTTGCTTGCTTGATTGTTTGTTTGTTTAATTATTTACTTGTTTATCATTAAAAAAAAGTGAAAACTGAATGTGACATATGGAGGAATAGTACAATCTGCACACGTTTTCTTGAGCTCGAAAACTCCTACCCCTCTTTTTTACTATACATACCTGAATTATGAATAAAGGTACCAAAGAGTGTGGTTGGCAACATTTGAAAACTAAATTTTTGAGTTTTGATGATGTCATTTTGCCTTATCGTGAAAAGGAAAGTCAGATAATACTATGCTTTGTGAATTAGTAGGGGTAACTTTAGTACATTGTTTTGTAAATGAGCTAATGTGACAAGTATCCATTAAGTAATACTATACTCTTTTTACATTGTACATTTGCTTTTTAGGGTCAGGGTTTGAAGCTAATTTTCAAATGAAATTGAAATATTTGGGAGCATGACTGAGATCAGAATTAATACATTTAAATTACAGAATTCTGCAGATGTTTCCATTTCTATGACTTTTCCAATCGCCCTTAAATCCTCATTCATGAAAGGTTCTGAAACTTAACCTCACAAATGTCCGAGATCTGACTATTCACCAAATGCATTCTAACAATGCTACTAATGATTTTAATCCTAGTTTTCCATGGAGTTTGCTGCCTACTTCTTTGTCCAATGTTTGGCAAAATGTGCTATAAACAATTTACTGATTCTCGAAAGTAAAATAACGAACACATCCTTTTATTAACACAAATAATTTTCTTAATGATATGTTTTAAGATTTGTTTATAGTGTTTGTGAAGCAATATAAAATAAATGAATCGCATCTTTTATAGACTGCAGCTAAACGACTCCCAATGCGAGAACTTCCTCCACCTAGAGCTCGACCTGAAGACTCGTTTAGTGGTTGTATTAGTACTGATCCATCTCCTAAGAAGCAGAAAACATGTGGCTCTCCAGGTTCAAGTCGTTCCAAGCGTTCTCGCTTGGAGGAACAGTTAGGTCCTGCAGCAGAGTTTCGTTACATTGACAGCCAGTCACCAGAAAATCAGCAGGTATTGATCTCACAGATTTAGTTTCCTGGTTGTGATTTGTTGTTGTTATTGTTATTGTTGTTTCGTTTGTAATCAGTTTCTTCATTGCAATAACACAATTTTTCTTTTAATGTCAATCTTACTCTATGTAATCTTTTTCTTTTAATGTCAAATTTACATTCTTTTAATTGTTCATTTAATATTTTCAGATGTTGGTTCAAGCAGATGTACATGAGCAATTTGCTCCAGAACGTAAATTTTCAGCATCTACTCCAACCAGTATTGGCTGCACTCACAAAACAAGTCCATCTCTAGCAGAAGCTACCGTGTCTGATAATGAAAGTTTCACTGTCCTCAGTTCTGGGTTGACAACACCAGATACTCCACTATTGGTGTATACTCCATTGCGAGATGATACAAACAGCAGCACAACAACTCCAGATTATGAGAATTTGCATATTAATAAGATGCCTCCTAGCCCCAACCCTCGCTCGGATGCTGTACCTGGTGGACCTTATGAACGGCTAACAACTCCTTCTCCATCCCCTACAGGGGTACCACCACGATTGGAGTGTGTCACTGAATCAAGTTCTGTGGGGAATGACTGTGCAGCTGCTATTACTGCCCAATATGAGAACATTCCTTTGGCTAGTCCTGCAGCAAGCGGAGATTTACCATCAGCAGAGGCCTCTTACGTCAATATGGCTGCTACACCTACAAGCACTGAGCTCCTTAGTTCCCCTGCACGAAGTCCTGTGGAATGTCACATAACCATAGTGTATGAAAATGTTCTTTCTCCCAAAAAGCCTGCTTCCCCTACCGCTTATGAAAATATGGTCCATGAAAGTACTGAGAGCAAAGTAAGTGGAGACAGAGGGGATTATGAACCAGTAGATGCTCAGAGTGAACAGCCTTCAAACTATTCTTCTGAGAAGAGCAGCAATGTCTATCAGAATGTGCCTCAGGCTTTGGACTTGCAGCAAGAAGAAGAACACTTGTATGAAGACATCCAGGTTGGTTTTCAAAGTTTCTCTCTTTTAATCTTAATAATCCTTTGTTGTGAACATATTACATATAAATATTTGAAAGATTCCCAAGCCATTGTGAATAAACCTTTGAAGCCCTTTATGAAATTGAAGTTTCAAAAGAAACTTAATTTTTTAGACTTTCTACCTGAAAACTTTTAGGTTAATGAAGCATAATTTAATGTGTCTCTTTAGCATTTAAATGCATTCGGATTTTAGTGAATTATATTTACATTCTTTACTTGCAGGTGACTAGAGCAACAAATGAGGATCATGTTGGTGCACCAGTTCAGTCAATATCTAAATCAGTCAACATGGAAGAGCTGGATCCTGATCGTCAAGTCTATCAGCAAGTCAAAAACTTTCGCCAATCAGTACATGAAGTAAATCAGTTGTTAGATTCTGCCCCTGAGGATGGAGAGACTGTTAGTGCAGATGAAAACAGCATTCAAGACATCTCCCAACCAGAGGCCTCAAATCAAGAGGCCACGGAGCACTTCAGTGCTGACATTTCAGCAGTACGCACTTCTGAGGATGTAGGAGTTGTTGATAACTTGAAAATGCAGCAAACAGATGAAATATTAACTGAAGAGCAAGTCCAGAGAGATGAAGAATCCTATTCAGGAATGGATATGGAAATTCAAGCTGCTGGAGAGCCTTCTGTTGGAGAACCCCCTCCGAAAGAAGAGGATAAAGAGAATAAAACTGAAGATGCATCTCAGCCTACCCCAGAATTGCTGTCATTACCATCATCGTCGTCATCACCATCACCATCACCGTTGCCAGCTTCACCCTCACCTGCATCTCCTGTATCTACATCTCCAATGCCTTCAGCCCCCATCCCTCCCACATGTTCATCTTCTTCCCCATTGGTGACAAAGGAGTTACTTACTGAACATCAATCTACTGAAATGCCAAAGCAATGCATCCAAGACTGTATGACTCCTAAGTTAATGGTGGGATCTAGTCCAGAGTTTGTAAACGACTACTCCTTCTCTCGGAGGTCTGTTACTGTCAGTGAATCTCCAGTGAGTTCTCCTGAGCATCGTAGTAGTTTGGGATCAAGTACCAGCTCTCTTCTAGACTCAAATAGGAGGAAATTTGAATCTGAAATTGGTCGAGATATATTGCATGAAAGGAAAATGAAGCAGGAACTTCAGGAGCTGCGATCATCTTCAGTTGGTGAGTGATAATTGTTAATTTTTTGATTCACTCACTGATTGTAGAAATAATAAGAACTTTTGTTACACCTCAATATTTTAGACAGACATTTACATTATTATATTGCCAGGTTAACAATCAGGTATCTTCATTAACATTTTGGAGCACATTGTTTTATTTTATTTTATTTATTTATTTATTGTGACCTCATCATCTCGTATAAACTGTATTGTATAAAAATTACACTAAAAATTCCGAAAACTTACATAGTACATATTAAGTTTTTAAATTTACAATAATAATAATAAACGAATTTCGTGATAAAAGTAGTGAACTTGAATGACAACTTACAATGGAGAGCATAAATTGTAAGTTGTCTTTCAAAATAACTTATTGTATCACAAAATTTGTTTATTATTGTCAGCATGAACTGATCAGATATTGTTGGTGTCACTAGCCAAATTCCTTAACTATGCTCTGTAAAGTCTTGGAGGTTAAATGAATTTGAGATTTTATGGTATTTGGTTGGGTGTCTTAGGAACTCTGGAATCTAACTGCACCAAGGCCCTGGCCTTGGGGGATAAAAGGCACTGACTGTGATGAGATGCAACTTTACAAAAATAATAACCAAGGATTACTTTATGTCAGATGCTCAAAACCTAACAAAGTTTCAGAGACGCATTGCATCATCAAAAATGCAACAAATAAATATTTTTGAAAAACTCTTCTATCTCTGATCCCTCTTGGTTTGTACTTGCAGATTAATTTTGGCAATCAGTTGTTTATTATCTGTAAGTGATCTTTTCATCTCCTTTGAGACTGTTCTGTCTCTTCTACTAAACCGTTGGTTTTCAATTTCTTTCCAATGTCTCTATTTCTCAGTCTGTCTTTTTGTGATTCCCATGAGGTGAAATCTTGTATGTGCCACCTGTAGTTTTTGCATGTCTATCTTTCTCGTTACCCATGTTGTAGAGTCATATGTGATTCTATGTTTAGTAGATATATTGTGGAGTTTCAGTTTTGTTTCCAGGTCCATGTCTCTACCAAAGTGTCTCTTAGTTGTTCCACATATTCTATTGTAGTTATTAAGTTTGTTTTCTATGCCTTCCTAAGTTTGGTTGTACACACTTATGATATTTCTGAGTGTGACATTTCTGAGTATAACAAGAAATGTATTTACTTGTTCCATTAATTTTCCATTTATTACTATTTTGGCTCTCCTTTGTTCCTTGCCATGTATTGCCATAACTTCTTCTTCTTATAATTAATTTTAAGTGTAATTTTTATGCATTATAGTTCATAACTGATCATGGGGCCACAATGGGCCACAGTATGTTGTATTGAAATGAAACATTGTAAATGAAGATATGCAATTGTTAACCTGGTAATGTAATAATTTAATGCGTGTTTAAAATATTGAGGTGTAACAAGAAAAAGACAAACAAATTAAACAGAGACAGACTCATAAAAAACAAAATAATAAGAGCTCATTCTAAATGTACTTCATTCCCTACAATGTATACATTAAACTGTTTGACTTTTAAAAATATTAATTTCTTAAGTAAAAATAAATTTAAAATTTGTAGTTTTGAATTTGTTTCTTATGTTCATTTATTAACTTACTTAAAAACTGTTTCACATATAATTTTGAAATTCTATAGAAAAGCTTTAATGTTTTTAAAATTGTAAAATTGAATTTTCTCTGATCACAGAGTATTCATCTGCAAAGGATACTAGTTGTTTTGCCCCATGTACTTTGGTAATTTGATGTATTTTTGTCTTTTTAATTAAATTCTGTTATTGAGCATTCTGTTTCAGGAACAGTTAAATTTTCATATTTCTATGTGCTTTTTATAGAAAGATCAATAACATGTATTTGTGCATCAGATTTACTGCTACATTTTGTAGGATTATACATGTGAATTAAGACAAAATTTAACAAATACAGTATCTTCTGAAATCACATTACAAATGAATTCTCTAAAACTCAAAATAATTTAAAACATGAAAATTCTCCTTGGCATAGTTTTTTTTAATTTTTCACGTTTCCTGCAGATTATGATAAAAAATTATAAATTTGAAAGTTCAACAAATTCAATTATTACTTATTGAAGGTGTTGGTTTACTTAAAGAAAAAATTTAAGATGGTATTTGAGGGAGAAAATTGATGTTAGTAGTTTTATTTATTACATTCTCTGTTTTCTTTGCAGGACTAAGTGCAGTGTCTCCTGTACCAAATAGGCAGCCTCCAAAGAAGAGTGGAAAGTGTAATGTGAAAGAGCTATTATCCAAATTTGAGTCTTCTCCTACTGAGGAACTTGGCCCAGCGTCGTCTGCATTAAGAAATCTTTCTCTAGGAACTCTTACCCCTCAACCTACTCGCCGATCTGACCCAACACCAAGGCCTGCACATACTGCATCACTCCCACCATGCGTGCGTGCACGTGCAGCAAAGGCTGCTCGTGGCCGTTTATCCACTCTCACTTCTCTCAGTGTCTCGTTAGATGGAGACCGCTTTCTGGAGTCCAGTGGTGACAAACCTTTAGTTCGTGTACAAACGTCTCCTGACATTAACCTTCGTGGACATTCAGAACAAACTGGGCCTAGTCAACATGAACCTTCTAAAATATCAGACCAGCGAGATACTACAGTATTAAAAAATGTACAGAATACTGTCGACTTTGATGATCCAGAACGCCGCCAACGAATAGAAAAGTACAAAGAAGAGCGTCGCATGTTCCTTAGAGAAAAATATCGTTCAGAGAGCTTCCGAGAAAGGGAAAGAGAGCGTGAAGAGATATTTCAGAGGTTGAAACAGAAGACAGGTAAAAGTTTGTCAAGCCCTAGTGATGAGCGAGAACCCCAGTCGTTAGAATCAACACGAAGTAGCAGTGTGCGCTCATATAAGAGTGACCATGCTGACACTGCGAGTGAAAGTGATGTGTCACTGAGTGATGACTTATTGAGTGATAGAGATCGAGAACTGAAAGCAAAAGGGTCCAAGAACATTCCTCATGAACTATTAGGCAGTGATGAAGGTTCGCGGAGATCAAGGTTTTTCAGTCTAAGTCAAGTGGGTGATGAAAGTAACACAACAAAGTCTGGCCATAAGTCAAATGCTCCTAGAGAAGGATGGGGGCTGAGTTCCAACAACAAACGAAGCACTGGTGGAAAGAGTGTTTCTCCTACACACTCTATTGAAAGGAGGCTCTCTCCTCGGAAAACTTCAGATGCAGATCCTGTTGCATTACAAGCTGAATTGGAAAAAAGAGTTTTAGGCTCTTCAAAGTCACCACGCCATAATGTCTCTGGGACTGCAACTGGAAATCCAACAAGTGATTCAGGTAGTGAACGGCTGAATTCAAGGCTAGAAGTAGAACTCCCAGAGATCAGAGTGCCAGGTAAAGGATTTGGAGGTCCAGAGAAACGACGCAGTAACCCTGAGGGGCGATCTGTGGAGTTGCGATTGTCTCCCAAGGGTGACATTCTTGGACGTTCTCCTGTTTCCGATCGGAGGGATAGTCCACGAAGACGAGCAGCCTCTGACTCACCCTCTTTTAATATTAAAGATATGGCTGCTTTTTTTGAAAGTCGTGATGTGGATAATACAGCACCAAGTCGAACTCCATCAGGAAAACTGTCTTCCACTTGAACTTGTGGTGCCTAGCAGTGACGACTTGTTTCATTGAGCCTTGTTATACACATTCATTCAGTAAGCCATCAGTTGAGTGGTTGGAGTTCATTTTCATAGTATAAAATGTAAATAAGTGAAATTTGGTGTGTGATGAAATGACTATAAGTGTCTAATCAGCTTCATGATGTCTGCTTGTTGCCCTTTTGTGGCGCTGGGTTCTCTGAAGTGCTCATATTCTCTATGCTTGCTTTAGAGCGGTGCTAAAATTGACCTGTCTGTGAGCAAGTGTGTGTATGCATTTATGTGTGCTTGTTTGTTGACATAACCAGAATACAAAGAAATGTTAGCATCTGTGATAATAAGAACAGTTTTGCTTCAAGACATAGGAGTGTGTTTTGCCCTGGGAAGGCTTGGGCCAATTGGCTGTGAGGAGACATGAGGGTTGTCATAGGATTATGTGTTATTACAAATGTTGGCATTCCATCATGAATAAGTGGCTAAGAATGCTAATGTTTGTGTTGTGGTTTTGGCATATTGTTGGGAAAGCTCTCTTACATTTGATACTATCTTAACCAGAGAGAAAAATTCTTACTCATAAATTATTAATTTTGTATTCAGCTCTTCCAAAATTATAAAATTTTCTCTGTGAATGATCTGAAGGCCATTATATGAAGTGTACTGTTCAAGTATTTTTTATGCTGATTATACATAAACATTAACAAATGATAGAGGAATTGCTGGGTGCTTGAAGCTGTTTCTGCGGTATGATTTCCTGCAACTGGATGATTTCCAGGACCAAAGGAACTGTTTAGGAATCAATTGCTACATGCTACCTGCATTTGGTACTATTGTTCATCAGAGGCATTTGATTTAATACTGAAATAATTCCATTCTTACTATCACTGTTCTTTTCTCTTCTTTGGAATGTACACCAGGAATCTTGAGGAAATAGTGATATGGATTTCCCACCTACTGTGAATCATGTTGCAATTCCACTCTCCTGGACTATTATGTGCCTCACTTTTTATTATTTGTTCTATGTGCAATGTGTTCTTATTTTTTTATGGAAGTCAGGTGTAAAATCTTTGAATTTCCTCTCATGTATTTGTAAGTTCTCTGAGAGAAAGTGTGATTACATTGTTACCAAAATATATGCTCACCATCTCTGTCTGCTCATTTGTATAACATTGAAAATGCAATGTTTTTTGTCTTGTTTTACATATAATCTGTCTTATTGTCCTATATATGCTATTGTCTGCAGTTTACAGCATCTTATTTAAATCTCATAGTTGGATATAATAGAAACAATTTATGAATTCTGGTCTTCCTCAACCAGTAATGAAAAATGGTGCATTCATTTTGCTCAAAAGTGGAATAATTCCTTTCCCATTTCTCTGATAAACCTACTATGTGCTATAAATGTTCTTTTTTTGTTTTTCACTATTATTTATTTATATAAATGAATTACATTGTTTTTACAATGTGATTTATTATAAAATTTAAAAAAATTAACAAAAACAATCTGCAAAATATTTACATAATATACTTGCTAATTTAAACAACTGTACTTCAAATAAAGGAGCTATATCTCAAAGTTGTAGCTGTGTGGAATGGAAAAATGTGGAATTCACCTATTTCCTTGCATTAGAAATAATATTTACAATTATGTGTAGGAAAGCATTCCTAATAATTAAAAAACCTAATTGGCAAATTTATAACTTTAGAAATTACAAGACAATCACACCATGAGAGAACAATGTAGTATTTTTGTAGATGCACAAACACTATCATTAGAAAAGTTTACTATCATTAGAAATGTATTGTGAGTGCATTACAATGATTCACATAATGTGGACAGTTGAGACAACTTATCATCTTTCTTAACAATTAAATATTTAATTTGTATTAATTTTTTTTAAAATTTATCTTCCATTTTCCCAACAGATCTCTCCGTACTCTCTTCCCCTTTATTTCTTATGTTATTTTGGTTGAAAATGAGACTTTAACTAGTGTAGGATTGGCTTGACTTCTAAAATATGTATAAGGAAAATCAATAATCATTCATTTCCTTTCTATTGCTGTGGCTCATGCTTCTTCCATCCTATTTCATGGTTGAGTTAGAGTATACATTGAAAGGTAATATGAAGATGTATTGTTAATGTATTGGGCCAAAGTACATGCAATTGAATTTTACATGTGTAAATTAGAATTTGAATCCATTTGAGAGTTGAAAATTGAGGTTTCACAACTTCTTTAGTGATTACAAGAACTAAATACTATTGATCAGCATATACTAACAAATGTATGTTCAAAATAGCCAGCAAATAACATACTTGTACATCTAAGAAATGCAACTATTGTTAGGTTAGCAGTAAGATTGTTCAACACTTTCTTATACAGACTTGTACTATGACTTCCAATGTTTCCCCAGATTAAGTCCTAACCATACTACATACGTTATTGGTATTGTTGGAGACAATAAACACATTATGTCATTCAATGTCACATATAATATGTAATTTATGCAATATACAGATTGTGGAGCATGGTTGAGCTCTCTATAAATCCTTCATGTAATATAGCATGCAAATCTTTTTGAATTCTACTTTGTAGTTTTGCTACCTGATATAACATTGTATAGCCTACTTGAAAGTGAAACTATAATCACCAAAAAATTTTAATTACTCATGACTCATTAAATTGTACTTGAATAGGCTCAAAGTTTCTGGCATTAATATGAAAAAAATGGCCTGTACTCATCTACATGCATATTATGGATTTATGCATTTATATGTTAACCCATGTATGCATTTATGTATGTTCAGAAACACACCCATGAACGTATGTTTTCATGCTTGCTAACATACATGTATACACACATACATGCATACATTCCAAAGGAGTTAGTCATTTTGTTTTCAGTATGTTAATTATATTTTTGTACACGAGAACTGTAAAAATGAAAGAAGAAAAATGGATGAATAATGTAGAGACCTGACTTGGCACATAAACTGCTATAAGGTAAACTACTTTGTTTTCATCTAATTAGATAGCATTTTGATTTAATTATTTCAACAAATCTTCCTCCTAGATAATTCCATAAATGAATTTCATTAATTAATAATCCTATTTTGAATAAATAAGAATGCAATATACAGTATTGACACTTGTCGATAGTTAATAAATATTGAATAAGTGTAATATAAGTATATTTTCAAAGTTTGATGTGAGTAATGTGAGTAGTGCAATGAAAATATTAGAGGCACATCAGAATATTGATTCAAGACACTGCCATAAATTCTTTATAAAACGTCAATAGGTTAATGCCACCAATTCAATGACATGTTTTCTGATATTAAAAGAAAATAATTTCTCAAAATTGTTGTATTATTTTAAAATAAATGAGATTAATTTTCTTTGCTCATTGAGGGAGAACGTTGGAAGTATTTTATTAGTTAACATTGATGCTGTGTATAAAGAATAACTTGATCTTCATATAAGAGCTTCAGAAGGCTCTGCCATGTTTCTTAAAAATATGTTGTTTTCATTTTGTGCTTTATTATAGGAAATATTTGTTACTTAACTACTGGTAATCAGGATGTTTTCTATTGTATTTAATTAACTGCGACTGATTTATATTGGTGATAATTTTTAACAAACTCAAATGTTCATTTCAATGTTATCAATTTGCCTTGTGAATTTATCTCAGAAGTTGGTTTCTATGACTTCCAATTTGTTTTAGTTCAATTAGCAATAAGTGTACATTTTGTGCATTGCATTTATTTGTACAAAATGTTTATTACATGTGAATATTACGTAGTATTTAAGATTTAAATTTTCAATAAAACATATGTTATATATTTTATTATATTCAGGAGATTTTGGACAAATATGTTTTCTTTTTGTTTATGTAATTGTCCATGTAATGTTACTGTTGCAGTTTGTATTTCAGTTGTGGAAACAATAGATCTGTGCCCATGTTTCATTCATTTTGTTTCATAATTATCCGAAAATATGTGTATTTGAGAAATTTAGTAAAAGCCTATGCAGATAAGTTCTTCAAATCATATTTTGTATGTTTCAAAGTAATTGATTTAATGTGAGATTATGTCTTGATAAAAGATAAAAGTGTAAATATTGAAATATAACAATGTAATCTTTAATGGTAATTTTTATTTCCCAATTTCTCTTACATTAATTTGTGTTACATAATAATTAGCTTAGTGTGGTGTCCCTGATACTTTTAAACATTTTAAAAGTATTTTCACATTTATTAATTTGAATTTGTTTTATTATATTTGAAGAACACCAAAAAAATGACCACTTCTCTTCCAGTAGCAAAGGACACTTCAAATGATGTGTTGTATGCCCCAGTTGCTGTAATACACACACTGATGCAGGGCTGTTTGTAACAGAATTAAGGCCCTTGGGGCTAGGTTAATTTAGGGGGCCCTGATTCTTACTCGCACCTATCTCTCTTGCCAATTTTGATGCTGAAATGTAAATCAATTTACATTTCATTTTGTAATTTTTTAAAAAATATTTTGAAAGTGTTTCTTAGTGTTTCAATTTAACATTATTCAGTGTTAAAAATTTCATGCTCATGAATGAGTTTCAATTATTTAAAATAATTAATAAACTCAAATATATTTAAAATTAATGTTAAAAAAATTAAACTTCTCATTATTTACATAACCAGCAACATTCCATTTTATAAATATTATCCAATGACACACAACACCATTTCAGTATGTCAATTTGTTCCGTTTAGTTTAATCATACTTCACCTTTTTTATTTTATGTTTTGAAAAATTTAATATTAAATTTATTTGTTTTTAAACTATTGAGGCCCTTTAGGCCAGTGCAATAACGCGGTTCTGTATTGATGTACTTTGTAGTAGTTGCTTCCTGTGTATAAAAATTATAGTAATTGTAATAATAATAATAATAATAATAATAATAATCGTAATAATAATAATAATCATCATAATACTGATTATGATCTCAAAGAATACAAAAAAGTGAAAGATAATGGATGGACACACACAGGTTACCCCATTACTATGTGTAGCATTCTGTCTATAATTATATGGTAAATAATAACCATTGCTTCCTTGGTAAGAACATTAATAGTGAAATTGCAAGTTTAAGCACAGTATTGTTGGGTTTTTATATTAAATAATATTTCTGTGAATGAACAACTTACTGTATTTTACAAACTACCAACTGTGACAAAATTAGGTAACTTCAGTAGAGCAATAATATTTCTGTGAATGAACAACTTACTGTATTTTACAAACTACCAACTGTGACAAAATTAGGTAACTTCAGTAGAGCAACAAAAGGGAATGATATTTAGTAACATACTTTTTAGAAGTCGTTAAGAAGTGTTATTTCATATTAACAACAAATGTTGTTCAGATTCTCATTCAACTCTTCTGATCGCTTTCCAACTTTACAAAAGTTGACCCTGACAGAGAAACGTACACATCGCTGTAATACACACACTGATGTACATTTCGAGTTCACGAGGTTCGTAGTGTTATTGCAAGTCATTGCAAGAAGTGTTGTTGCAAGTTTCTTCTTTTTTTATGTGTGTTCAATAGGGGAAATAGAAAACGTTAAAGGGAATGGAATAGGTGCATGGGAGATACTTGAATATTCAATGTAATATAGATGATTATTTTTCAAAAGATTCTGAGTCCATAGGGAACTTTAAGCTTAAAAATGTAGGTGATTATTGTTTAATTATTGTTAAAAATTATAAATATGAATGAATACAGCGAAACATTACTGGGAGAAGAACAGAATGGATTCGGAAGAGGAAGGAGTACAAAAGATGCAATATTTACATTACAAACAATCCTGGACAGATGCAACAAAGGAAATCTTCCAACTTACCTATTATACATAGACTTTGAGAAAGCAAATGACAGAGAAGTTCTTGAATTAATGTGGCAAATACTAGAAGAAGTGAACATACCTACAGAAATTAGAAATCCTCTACATGGACTTGAAGATAAAAATGAACAATGGGAATGTATCAAAATTTTTCACAACAAACAGAGGGTTTTGACAGGGATGTGGCCTGTCACTGTGCCTGTTCAACACATATGCCAACCATATAATCAAGGAATGGAAACAAACTATAAGAAAGGGATTAATATCAGTAAAAGACAGAAGATTCAAACAATCCTGTATGCAGATAATATAGTCATAATTATGGAATCAGAAGATTACTTGCAAATTGCAGCGTATGAAATGTATAAATAGCACAGAAACATGGAAATTTTCACAAAAAGTCAAAAGCAATGGCATATCAAGGAAAAGAAATAAAGAGTCAAAATTGTCCTAAATGGAAAAATAATAGAACAAGTAGCTAAATTCAATTATTTGGACAACCTCATTGGACAGAGATTGAAAGACATGGAAAACAAACTTCAGAAATACAACAGGATGAATAGATTAATCAAGAGAGACTTTAGAAGAGATATGACTTAAGAGACCAAATTAAGGAACCCCAATATATCTAAACCCCTTCCTCATGTATGGTTTGGAAGTCTGGACAATGAAAAGTTGTGAGCAACAAAGGCTAGAAGCAGTGCAAATGAGATTCCTACGTCATCTTGCAGGAGTGACACTAAAGGCTAGGCAAAGGAGTAAAGACATCACAAACAGGCTAAAGGCAAAATATAGTAGAAGAAAGAATGGGCAGAGAAAATGGCTCTCTCACATTAACAGAATGAAACAAAGATTCTCAAAAGTAGTATTGATTTATAAACCAATAGGGTGAAGGGATGTGGGAAGACCACAAAAAAAATGGGACAGGAACAGGCAACAGGCCTAGCAACCTGCAGTTTTTGAGGATGAAGATGAAAAATTGTGATTATTACACTGAGGCATGACTTTTATTTTGTGCTCAAGAAGTGACGGAATGGATCAAATAAATATGTAGTAGGCTGATGTGAGAACTTGTGCCAAATGAGTTTGAGTTAAAAACTTAAATGTAACTATGCAAATCAATATCCTTAGTAGAATTTTTCCTCTGAAGACATGCTGCCAAAGTATTTTATTGAATAGGAATTCGAAAAGAAAAAAAGTAATAAAAAATTATGTAGATATATACCTAATCAGTAAATAATGTAATTAGTTTAATGTACTTTTAAAAAAGTAATACATAGGACAGATTCTTGACTGTGGTGTGATAAAAGAGAGAAAACAGATTTTGGGAACATACCTAAGGTTCAATGCTTAATTGCTTCTTAATAAAGAGATCAGTGTTTTCTGGGCAAATTTCAGTTTATTGACTTATTAAGGTACTTTTTAATTGTGTAGTGAATATCAGAGCAGAAAATGTACGTCAATTTTCAACTCGATGATGATGATGATTGTGATGATGATGAACTCAACCAACAATTATTACATGTTCAAGGCTACAAAATAAAATTAACTGTTATTATAACCAATTAAACTAGTTGTGCTACAAGAGCGAAAATGCTAATATTATTAGTCGTCTATATACTTCAGTCATAACTTGAAAACAATCACACAATTTAACTCAAAATTATGTGAAATCTACAGAAAATTTTGAAATGTATGTAAAATGATTCAATACTGCAAATTCAAATACTCCTTTTTTTCTAACATATTCATGTACAGCAGTTTGGGATTTTTGAATTCTTCCCCAGACATTCATGAGGAAAAGTGAAAAACTAAAGCAATAAGCAAGTTTATAATTTATTCGTAATTGGTGGAAATTTTGTATCCCTACAGATGAGACCATCTTATAAGGTTTTATAAGATGCTGAATTGTTTATATGAATTTGTAAAAAATAAACAAGTATTTAAATCTGCACAGTAAAATATTTAATGTCAATATTATAACCAATCATTAATTACACAGAAAGGAATCTCTCGTTACAATATTTAAGATGTAAGATTCAAAAAAATGTTTACTCTTGCCACTTTCAAATGTCTTATGTTTTAATGAAAATCAATATGCAATATTATTGAGCAAACTTTGTTCTATTTGAACAAAAATCATAAAGAAACTAGTGGTGCTGCAGAATGGCACGGACTTTCCTGTATTTGTTTTCTATTTCCTTGAGTCTGGGCTAGCCATTTGGAATTGCCACATATTCTTGCCAGCTGCCATCTATCGCCGCCCAAAGTACGTTTTATTGAGATTTTCTTAATTTTAAGGTTTCCTAATGGTAAAACGGAAATATTATTTTAAGGCTATTAAAGAACACTAAAACCTCGTTCTAAATGCAATTTCCATTTAAAAATTTGGAGCTGTTTTTAAGAAAATGGAGTTTAATTGCCGTACACACAAATGTATTAGCACCAAAAGTTGGATTAACATGTTACCAGAGAGATCCAAAAATAACTGCGCGCATGGTCGCGATGACAATGGACGAGCGCTATGCGCACAAAAGATAAACTGGGAGTGAAAGGGTTACAATAATAAAGGTACAAGAATGGCAGGAAAATGATATTAAGGGTTTATGGAGCGGTATCCGTAGGGTGCCCGATTTAAGTATTGTCACCCTAGTACAAATTTGTGTTGATGCCCCCCCCCCTCCCGTAAAAATTGCTCCATTTTTATTAAATTAAAAATATATCTTATTACAAATACTTTCTGTACAAATACAAATGAAAACTGTATATATTTTTACTTTCCCGTATACGTACGTATACACGGAGTGATATATGTAGTATAGGGAAAGTTATGTAATGCTGCGCGAAAAAATGGCCAATTTTCGGCGGAAAAAAATTCATTGCCGGGCCTTAATAACGAACTAGTGGTGCTACAGAATGGCACAGACTTTCCCGTATTAGGTTTTTATTTCCTTGGGTCTTCGCTAGCTATTCGGAATTGCCACATACTCTTTCTTGCCAGCTACCATCTATCACCGCCAAAAGTACATTTTTTTTGTCATTTTCTTAATATTTCGGTTTCCTATTGGTAGAACGAAAATATTAATTTTAAAATATTAGAGAACACAAAAAATTAGTCGTAAATGGCAATTTTCTTTTAAAAATTATGTGCTGTTTAAGCGAAAATGGCATTTTAGCACTACTAAAAATGCGAAATTTGAAGCTCATTTTCACAGAAATTTTTGAGTTTTCAAAATACTTTATTTGAAGCACTTACACCCACAAATATAATAATCTTTACAAATTGCGGATAATGTGCATATTACAGAAGTGAGAGATCTTTCAAACAATTTACATTTATATATTTTTTTAAAAAACAAAAAATTAACTCAAAATAAACTTTATGTTAAACTAAAGAGTGTAATGATCACTATCCATTACAAAAGTATCAAGAAAAAATTTGCAGCCATATATCTGAAAATGGCGTTTGAGCATTTCTGAAAATGCCGAAATTTGAGCTACTTTTCACAGAAAACGGTTGTGTTTTCGAGAAACTTTACTTGACATTATTTAAAGTATATATACACTTAAATATAATAATGTGAAAAAATCGCCGATAATGTAAATATTAACGACGTGAGAGACAAGTAAAAAAATTGACATTTTTGTAATTTTTGAAAAAGCCAACCGATAGACCAATATGGCTTTGATGTCATCTAATAGAGTAAATTTACCACTATCCATACCAAAAGTTTAAAGAAAAAATTTGTAGCCGTTTTTGAGAAAATCTTGTTTTTGTAATTTTACTTTCCCGTATACGTACGTATACACGGAGTGATATACGTAGTATAGGGAAAGTTATGTAATGCTGCGCGAAAAAATGGCCAATTTTCGGCGGAAAAAAGTAATTACCGGGCCATGAAAACGAATAAGTGGATAAAACCAGTTGCTAAATTAAGTAAAAAATCCCCTAACACGTGGTGTAGACAGAAACCCTGTTTTTTAGACCCTTGATATCGAAAACCCAATTGAAAGGAAAACGTCCGTCTGTGAACACTGCTAGCGCCTAAACCATACGTACGATTTCTTCCAAAATGAATATTCCCCGGTCGATCTGATTCTAGTCAAAGCTTTGAGACTTTGAAAAAGATTCTTCAAAATTTGGAGGTACTTTATATGAAGCCCCCCGGAGATTTTCAAAATTTTCTCAAAAACGGCTCCAAATTTTTTCTTTAAACTTATTGTATGAATGGAGTAAAATACACTTATTAACATGGCATAGGTCCGATTTTCACGGATAACTCTGAATTTTCGAAAATTTTGAAAGTTTGAATTTTTTTCGGCGTCTTTCTCCAACTACAAATTTGAAGATAGAGATTTTTTCTTCAAATAAAATTTGTTCTGCATATTGAGTTCTTTAATAAAGGTCATGTAAATGTTTTTCACAATTTTAGTAGTTTTCGTGCAATATTGCGTGCAATATGTGCAATTTTAAAAAATTACAAAAACAAAATTTTCTCAAAAACGGCTCCAAATTTTTTCTTTAAACTTTTGGTAGGGATGGTGGTAAATGTACTCTATCAATGACATAAAAGCCATTTTGTCTATCGGTTGGCTTTTTCAAAAATTACAAAAATGTCAATTTTTTTACTTGTCTCTCACGTCGTTAATATTTACATTATCGGCGATTTTTTTTACATTATTATATTTACGAGTATATATGCTTTAAATAATGTCAAGTAAAGTTTCTCGAAAACACTACCGTTTTCTGTGAAAAGTAGCTCAAATTTCGGCATTTTCAGAAATGCTCAAACGTCATTTTCTCGTATATGGCTGCAATTTTTTTCTTGAAACTTTTGTAACGGATAGTGCTAATTACACTCATTAGTATAGCGTGAAGTTTATTTTGAGTTTTTTTTGTTTTTTTCAAAAATTATATAAATGTAAATTTTTTGAAAGATCTCTCACATCTTTAATATGCACATTATCCGTAATTTGTCAAGATGATTATATTTGTGAGTGTAAGTGCTTCAAATAACTTCAAATAAAGTATTTTGAAAACTCAAAAATTTTCTGTGAAAATGAGCTTCAAATTTCGCATTTTTAGTAGTGCTAAAACGCCATTTTCTCTTAAACGGCACATAATTTTTAAAAGAAAATTGCCATTTACGGCTAGGTTTTTGTGTTCTTTAATATTCTAAAATTAATGTTTCTGTTCTACCAATAGGAAACCGAAAAATTAAGAAAATGACAAAAAAATGTACTTTTGGCGATGATAGATGGTAGCTGGCAAGAAAGAGTATGTGGCAATTCCGAATAGCTAGCGAAGAAGCTTGGTCGTTTATTACATACGACCTTTTGTTATATATTTACACATTCATATTTTAGAAATTGTTTATTTTGAAATATTTGAAATAGAAGTAAAAAGAATTAATAGATCTCAGAAAAGCGACAATGCAGGATGTACAACAATGGAATTCACTTTGCGCTCGCGAATATCTGTGAATTACATGTGATTGTTGTGACCTGATGTAGCTGTATGAAAAGGAGTTATAATTGTCTAATTTATGTTGATATTTGCAAGAAAATATTTAGTTTTCGCACCAAATGCTTTACCATTTGTAGTGAGTAGAATATATTTTGTTGCATGGTTTTAGAATACTCTTCTCTAATCCATATATGACCAGACCTTTTTTTTGTTGGCAACATATTTCATATTTATAGAACATGATACTATAATTATAAATGTGTAGGATAACAATATACAAGTCACCAGCATTTCTATTGTCAAAAATTTAGTGTTGCGAAAACGCAACACTAGGCAGATACAACCTTTTTTACACTTATTTAATAAAGTGACTGCTGCTGCAAATAAACTCGTTACATATAGTAGAATCTTTATTGTGGCGCACGAAATCAGCAATAAACATTATTAAATAGTATAAAACGTAAGCTATCATTAACAAACGGTGCCTCCGATCGGAAACAGTGAGTTTGACGCTTCTTGGTTGAATTGGACGTTGTCAAATAATCGCTAGAATTTTAGTAGCGCATACAGTACAATATTTCAGTACTACGTAGCTGTTTTCTCTAATACGGGAAAGTAAGTGCTGAAGATGAAGAAGATAAGTTGTAGCACCACTAGTTTTAAAATTGCACATATTGCACGCAACATTGCACGCAGCATTGCACGAAAACTACTCAAATTTTCGAAATAATGTATATGAATTTTATGAAAGAATTCAATATGCAGAACAAATTTTATTTGAAGAAAAAATCTCTATCTTCAAATTTGTAGTTGGAGAAAGACGCCGAAAAAAATTCAAACTTTCAAAATTTTCGAAAATTCAGAGTTATCCGTGAAAATCGGACCTATGCCATGTTAATAAGTGTATTTTACTCCATTCATACAATAAGTTTAAAGAAAAAATTTGGAGCCGTTTTTGAGAAAATTTTGAAAATCTCCGGGGGGCTTCATATAAAGTACCTTCAAATTTTGAAGAATCTTTTTCAAAGTCTCAAAGCTTTGACTAGAATCAGATCGACCGGGGAATATTCATTTTGGAAGAAATCGTACGTATGGTTTAGGCGCTAGCAGTGTTCACAGACGGACGTTTTCCTTTCAATTGGGTTTTCGGTATCAAGGGCCTAAAAAACAGGGTTTCTGTCTACACCACGTGTTAGGGGATTTTTTACTTAATTTAGCAACTGGTTTTATCCACTTATTCGTTTTCACGGCCCGGTAATTACTTTTTTCCGCCGAAAATTGGCCATTTTTTCGCGCAGCATTACATAACTTTCCCTATACTACGTATATCACTCCGTGTATACGTACGTATATGCGAAAGTAAAAAGTGGATAAAACCAGTTTCTAAATTTAAAAAAAATCCCCTTACACGTGGTGTAGCCAGAACCCCTATTTTGTGGGTCCTTGATACCGAAAAACCAATTGAAAGGAAAACGTCCGTCTGTCTGTCTTCGTCTGTCCGTCCGTTCGTCCGTCCGTCTGTGAACACTGCTAGCGCCTAAACCATACGTACGGTTTCTTCCAAAATGGATATTCCCCGGTCGATCTGGTTTTAGTGAAAGCTTTGAGATTTTGAAAAAGATTGTGTAAAATTTGGGGCTACTTTACATGAAGCCCCCCGGGGATTTTCAAAATTTTCTCAAAAACTGCTCCAATTTTTTTCTTTAAATTTTTTGTAAGAATAGAATAAAATACACTTAAGGTGGCATAGGTCCGATTTTCGCGGATAACTCTCAGTTTTCGAAAATTGCAAAAATTTAAAAGTTTTACGGTGTCTTTCTGGAACTACAAAATTGAAGATAGAGATTTTTCCTTCAAATAAAATGTGTTCTCCAATGTGTATTTTGTATACCCTTCTCATTTTTACACTATGCATTCACTTCGTATTTTCTATCCTCTACTTAGAATCCTCTACTCTTCTAATCTTTTCTGCTGCATAACCGTTTCTATACAATTAGAGACTATACTGATCGTCAAAAAGAAAAATAATGTTTATTTTAACAAAACAGTGATATATAATGAATTAGTTTACATTTGTATTGTATACATTTAAAAAAATATTTAATACGCCTGTAACAAGTAATGTACTTCAGCTTTCGGGTCAATGACCCCATCTCGATCTAGTTTTTGTCCAGTTTCCCTGATCCATTGAGCAAATGCTGAAATGGCCCCTTATTTCGAGTCTGGGCGTAAATGCAGCTTCATTGTGCGCACGTTTTGTTGGGCACTCCTTTTGCTTGTAGTGGTAGAACTGATGTTCGTTACTATTTTGTTAGCAATGCAGAAAAATGAAATCAGCAGTTAATTTACCGTCGAAATTGATTTTCTTTAACTCGGGAACAAAAATGTTTCTAATTTCTATTTTTCTAAAATAATAATTTTTCTAAATTCTTTTTGTAGTTTTTCAAATGTTGCTAACTTCGCGTTTTTTTAATTTTTATTCTGAGCCTCAAGTAAATGTACGCAGATAATCTCTTCCCCCATACGTCATATACAGTTTTTACTGTTTTTTGACCAAATAAATAAATAAAATAAGAAGGTAAAAAGTAGGGAGGACAATGATAAAGAGTGACTGTATCCGCGGGGTGGGTTGAGGGCGCGCATCGAGGAACATCGAGTACCACCCGTATCCCGCCGCGGACCCAAAGGGGAAGTGATCGACCGGGACCATGCACATGCTGAGAGTGGCGACGGCGGCCCGACATATGTGGAAGGCAAATGCGCAGGACGCCGCTTAAAAAGGCTCCTAATGTAACTTCCGGGAAATCCTCCCGTCGCATTACCTCGTTTGCTGTCGCAATAGCGATGGCGCTTCAAAGGGACTACGTCTAACGGCGCCATTTTCATTTACAACCCTGAAATGAGTGCTCGAGCTAATGTAATGAGTACAGGAGCAATCAAAATTGCTATTATAGAGTACTCCGACCCTCACGAAGAAGAATTACATGCAATAATCATCGGCAAAGTTAGAACAGCAGTTGCAAGTTTAAATAATAAGAGGTCACTGAGAGAAGATGGAATAACAAATGAACTATTAAGAAAACTGTACCCTAGAAATGTTAATGACAATCAGAGATGTCTTCAATGAAATACTCACTCCTGAAAAAAGACCGAAGCAATGGACAACCAACACAATTGAATCGGTTATTTTTAAAACCTCGTAAGCCACTGTCTTTGCATTTTCGCTTTTTGTGAGAACGAAAATAGAAACTGCAGGATAAGCGTATTGATCCATGAGTAAAACACATAAATCAGATAAATACAACGGCCGTGAGGACACTGCAAAGTTTTGGTTTGGCTTTGAAACTCTTTAACTCATTGACTTGCGGGGTATGTATAACTGTGTGTGTGTATATATATATATATATATATATTTTCTGACCTTTACCCCCTCTTCTATATCCCAAACTGAAGCAGAGGATGCAAGCAGATTTATTGCTCTTGCGAGCTTTGATTTACTCCCAGGGCAGAGGATTCTTGCGGCAATAGTAGGGAATTCAAGGAAAATGGGTACACACGCATACACAAATTCAGTAACAAGTTCAGATATATTCTTAAATGATTCAATTTTAAGAAAAAAATACAATATCTTTGCTTGCTCTGAAAGAAGAAAAAAAACAATGCAACAAACAAAAAATGGCAAGAATATTTTTTCTAGTGATCGAAATATATGCTTGAAACACTGGTAAATCTTCTAACCTCTTTAAACAAATCAACTATGATAATTGTACCAAAATTTAAATGAATGACTCAGTCGACTGGTACTCTTTCCATCTCTGCCTTTCGTGCACGTTTTTGCTTGAAATTAAACACTTAATTATTCTAACTCACAATTCATACAAAACAAGAAAAATTACGATTTACAATGACCAATTTAATTCACACTCAATTACTCTGATTCTCTCACAAGTTTTTACACAATGTTCAAATTTTTCTTAGCAAAGCAATGACTTTCTTTACAATTAACTTCAAAAGGGCAATGTTCTTTTCATTCCTCAGGCATTCCAGACAATGATATGAAAAATTCTAGGTGCAACAAATTACGCGAGTTATTCACAAATTCTGTAAAGCGTAATACTCGCCCTACTTTACTACGAAACCGTCTTTCCAGCTGCTCGCGCGTTCGTGGCCTCGCTAACACGTCCCCCTCTCCCTTACCGTTACCTCGGCGCTTGCGGCTCGGCGTTCGACCTTGGCTCCGCGCTTCGCCGACACCAGACTGCGTTGGTGCAATTCGCCGCTCTAGCAGCGATGCTGGGTCTCGTCTGCTACTCTCTTATTTTCCTGGTACTCTTCTTTCCTCTCGCCTCTTCTTCTCCTACGGTCCTTCTTCCCGTTCGGTGGCCCTCTTCTTCGTCTCCTTCCGGAATTGTTCTTCAGCGCGATTGTTAAGTTTTCGCCCGCGTGCTTATTGTCCTCGCACGACCACAGCCGGGTGGCCGCTTTTACCTCTGTCCAGGGCGTCGCGCACTTGGATATTTGAATGGCTGATTCTTTATGGCACAGCGTAATTTTTCCTGACTGATTTCACGTACTCAATCAGCGTGTAAATCACTTAAATTCTGGCTACTCGAAATTTCGAGGCGATAATATATTACTGCCAAGGATCCCTATTATACCCACAGATGTGCCAATTCAATTTAAACGTCTTCAATTTCCGTTAAGCTCGGCATTTGCGATGACAATCAATAAATCTCAAAGCCAAACGATGTCTGTTTGTGGCTTAGATTTGAGCACACCATGTTTTTCACACGGTCAATTATACGTGACATGCTCTCGAGTGGGCAAACCATCCAGTTTATTTGTGATAGCTAAAGATGGGATAACAAAAAATATTGTACACTCTATTGCGTTTTTTAGTAAAATTATTATATTTAGCGATGTATATTATTTTGAAAAATTAATTACAATTGTAATAATCCCCCACCCAAGCATTCATGGAGGAAGATTATTAACGAATTTAGTCCTGTTCTTCTAACTTCGCGGGATGTTGGAAGGAGCAAGTCTTGCAAACATGAATTGCCAAGAAACACATTATTCATTCTGCTGGTAACATTATAATTACCATGGGCGTAGCCAGGGGGGGGCAGGGGGGGCAGTTGCCCCCCCTAAAACTTCAGAAATTTATAAAATTTGTATAAAACATCAATCAAAAATTGTATGATTTTATTATATTTATATATGAAGAAAAAGATTTGGTTTACTTAAGTAAAATATGTTATATGATAGAATTTTAATATATATACAGTAAAGAAAAAATATCTAACTAAAAATGTAATCATTTTTAATTAATCTTAATTTATTTTTAAGTTATTAGGTAAAAATGAAGCGTTGGAGTTTTCGTATTCAATTTTATCAGCCATTCAGCCCAGCATGAATCACACTCGCTCAAAATGTACAATGTTTTTGAATTCTACAGATTTTGAGATAAGATTAAATCAACACCGATCACCGTCCTATTGCAATAATTGTGTTAGTTTCTTAGTTTAGTCCCGATCGTCTGAAACAAGTGAACGTGACATAAATTGATATACCTTACGTATGAAAATACGGATTGTTTAATTATTGTGTTTAATTGAGAGTCAACAGCAGTACATATAAAGTGCTTTTTGAACTATTACATACGCTCCACGGTGAGTAAAACATTACATTATGAACTATCCTTCTAGAATAAACGTTAATAGTATTTCAGAAAATAATTTTCTTTTACGAGACATAAAAAATAATATTTATAATAATCAATGATTTTTCCATGACTACCAAAAACAACTCTTAGATAAGCATGATTCATGAAGAACGACGATTATGAAACAAATGCAAAATCTGTCTTGAATTTTCTGTTGCACATTTCATAAAATAGAATGAGCTTATGAAATGGTATGAATTGCTATGTGTATGGATTGAGGACATTATTGTAATTTTAATTGGACCAAATACCTGTTAATATTTTTTATTTCTTTTGAATTAAATTTCCTAAATTTAGACAAATAAATAATTCATAAAAAGAAAACTGCTAATAACTTTTTTGTTGTTTCGTAGAAAAAATTCTTTCGAAAAAAATGTGATTAATTTGTTATAATTACCTAAATCAATATTTAGAAATAAATCTAAAATCAATCTAAATCAATTTTTTTGTTACAAAAACCAGTTAATCATTGTGCACATTATATTTATACATTAAGTTACAGCAAAACCTTGTTTTAATCTGAGAAAATGAAACATTATGTCATATAATACATTCATATTTTTATAAAAGCGTAATTTTTGTAAAAATATTTTGAAAGAATATACTAATATAATTGTATTATATTAATATAATAATATTATTTTCGTAATTTTAATTTCTCTGGAATATTCTGTTTTAGAAGTTCCCGTCTAGGGTTTACTTTTTAGTGTTGGAGTTACGCTTGAACATTCTGCTATATTCTTCTTAATATAGATAAAAGTTTGTTATGGACATAAGAAAATTTTTGATCAGTAAGTATTGTGATATCTAAACACAAAGTATAAGTAATTTTAAGTATTTCTAAATCTAGAATAGCAGTTATTAAGAGCATAAAAATCTGTTTTCCTGTAGACATTTTTAATGTAGAATATTTTATATATTTATAGGTAATCAAAAAAGAAAACTAGAGGAAAGAAATGAATCCAAAAACGAAAGTGACAAAAAGAAAGCAAAATTTGTATCAACACTTAATCGTACAGAACCTCAACCAGGACCTTCATCCTCTTATCTAAGTAATGATGAATCACTTGAACCTCACATTGATGATCCTCTCCAAAATGATTTAGGTCTACAGATTGGACGATCTTTTCACATGACACCAAAAGAGAAAAGTATGTTTCTGAAATCTTGTTGGATTCTGCCTATACTAGTTATATTTTTGTTGTAATTATTAAGGACATTTAAAAATTGCTATTTGATCTTTCTGTACAAATTTCTAATGTCGAATATTTTATATATTTATAGGAAATCAAAAAAGAAAACCAGAGGATAAAAATGAAACCGAAAATGAAAGTGACGAAAATAAAGCTATATGTACATCAACACTTAATTGTACAGAACCTCAACCAGGACCTTCATCCACTTATCTGGCTAATGAATCAATTGAACCTCACATGGATGATCCTCTCGAAAATGATTTGGGTTTATGGATTGGACGTTCTTCTCAAATGACACCAGAAGAAAAAATTACACTTCTAAAATCTTGTTGGATTCCACCCATGAGTTATGATTTTAGTAAAGATGTAAAACCCTCCGAAAGAAAATTTAAGCATGCTTGGATACAAACATATTCACCCTGGCTTGTATATTCGAAAGCACTCAAAGGCGGTCTTTGTAAATTTTGTGTCCTCTTTCCTCCACCCATTGGTTCAGTTAAAGGTATTCTTGGATCATTTATGATAAAGCCTTTTACACGCTATAAAAATTTACATGAAGATTGTAAAAAACATTCTTCTAATCATTGGCACAAAACTGCAGTTACTGCGGCCAGAGATTTTACTGCTAATGCTCCAGTTGATGTGCAACTATTACACGGCCACAAAAAAATTATAGAAGAAAATAGTAAGATTTTAAAATCGATAATCTCCACAATTTTATTTTGTGGGACCCATGATCTGCCTTTAAGAGGAAAAGTTCAAACTGGAGGTGTGTTTCAGGATTTAATTAAATTTCGAATTGAAGCTGGTGATAAATACTTGAAGCAACATTTTGATGAATCTAACGCTAAAAAAAATGCAACATATATGTCTCCTCAAATACAAAATGAAATTATTAGTTTGTGCGGGGCTGTCATTAAAGATGATATAATAGAAGACGCAAAAAAAGCATACCCATTTAGTGTACTAGCGGATGAGACAGCTGATATATCGGGGAAAGAGCAATTGTCAATTGGTTTAAGATTTTTTGATGAAAAACAGATGAAAATTCGGGAAGAATTTGTTGGCTTCGTTGAACTTAAAGCTCTCGATGCTCATACAATTGCAACAGCAATAGACACATTTTTGGAAAAGGAAGGACTTGATCCGGAAAAATGTGTAGGTCAAGGTTATGATGGATGTGCAGCTATGGCTGGCAATGAAAACGGAGTACAAAGCATATTACAAAAAAAGTATAAACAAGCTAAGTTTTTTCATTGTGCATCGCACAAATTAAATCTTGTAGTTAATGACTTGAATAATGTACCAGAAATACGAAATACTATCTCTACAGTCAAAGACATTATTGCATTTTTTCGAGAGTCTGTATTAAGACGAAACTATATCCCGAATATTCCTATGTTTTGCGAAACTCGTTGGTCTCAAAAGTACAAAAGTATTTCTGTTTTTAACAATCATTTTACTGATATAATATCAGCTCTGCAAAAATTATCACTCATAGGAAACAATCAAACTAGGAAAACGGCATTCCAACTTCATGCAACTACAACTACAGGTAAGTTTGTTGTTGCTGTGGCTTTAATTGCAAAATATTCTGCGATATTGGAACCGGTGGTGAATGCTCTGCAGTCCAAAGCTTTGGACTTGTTGCAATGTTCAGAGCATATCCGAAGAATTCTTGGAGTAATAAAAAGTCATCGTAATGATCCTGAGCAGATTACAAGAGTACTCATGGAAAATGCAAAGAGCATAGCCGAAAAATGTGGACTGGAACTATTACTACCTAGAATTGTCGATAAACAAAAGCATCGTTCAAATCCTCCAGCATCCAATAAAGAAGAATACTGGAGAAGATCTTTAATAATTCCTTATTTAGATTCTCTCGTATCATCTTTGGAACGTCGTTTTTCAGAAGATCATTCAGCTGCGTTTTCATTGTTGATTCTTCATCCTCAAAATATGATGAAGATGACAATTGATGATTTCGAAAAAAAATCTAAAGAATTTGAATTATTCTACAATTTACAACGATTGAATTCCGAAACTGAATTATGGTATTCCACGTGGAGCAAAAGAAATTTGAGTGAAGAACAATTACAAGATATTAAAATGGCAGATTTAGTTAAAGAGGCCGACATTTTTTATCCCGAAACAAAAAAAGCGCTACTCATTTCTCTTGCTCTACCGTGCACCACTTGTACTGTAGAGCGATCATTCAGTACTTTACGCAGAGTAAAGTCTTGGTTAAGATCAACAATGACAGAAAATCGACTAAACGGTTTATGTTTAATGAGTGTACATAGGGAATTCGTAATAGGAAAAGAAGAGAAATATCTCAAAGAAATATTTGAGAGATTTGCAAAAAATCCACGCAAACTTGTTTTAGTTTGACAGTTCGTTAATTGTTTTATATAGTCTTCCAATATATTTTATAATGTGTATTTTCTTTATATCATTAATAAACTAGTGTAATTGAATATATAATTTTTTTTTAAAAAAATGTCTTCATAGTTTATTAATATTGTCCTTAAATGATATTCCTAAGGCAACTCAATACGAAGTATACATCTATGGCAAGTCGATGTTACATCAATAGATGTACGAGTGTACATCTATATCGATATCGAATTGATATATTTTTAATATTATATATCGAATTACATAAATTATATATCGTATTGATATATTTTCGTATTAATGTTGTTTGCCCCCCCCTAATGAAAAACCTGGCTACGCCCATGATAATTACAATTGAAGTTACACGGCCAACGCGCGGCCCGCCTCGCAATGAAAAAACTACAAAAAATGCGTATTGCTGACGTAAGAGTTCATCACACCCTTTTTGAGATCGTCCTCAGATAGCAGGTAAGCGAGCGACCCTTCGCCCTGGCCTGCAATGTAGCCGCACAAAAGCTGCTGCTGCTGCGGCGGCGGCTACGGCAGCGCGGGGTACGCCGGCGGCAGGGGTACCTCAGCCACGTTGACGCGGGCGGATGTTGACCGCCGACAGATTGTTATGTGAATCTGCTAAGCTCGGGCACTGCTGGCGAGTGGCATCCACGTAACCATCCGTTACCATATAACTCCGCCAGACTTGAAGTGTGGAGAGCGTAACATTATTGCTCGCTCCACTACATGAGATGATAAAATCAAGCGCAAGTCTAGCACTTCGCGATATGCGGCAGATGCCGCGCTCTCCTTCAAGAGCCGGAGAGGCCGTTTGAAGTTAACTCGTCAGTAAAATCTCGGAATCTGTTAATTTGCCTACAGCTACGCTCACCACCAAACTTCTGTCTCCCACCCTGTGAGGTTATTCTCTGATTCGTTATTTTAAACGAAAGGTGTGGGAGTGAGGCCTCGCTTTGGCCAATAGAATTATCCGCGCATGTCCGTTGGAAATAACATTTGGGGGTGTGAGAATTCCAGGAATAAGTTTCCCTTGTTGTATTTCTGGGAAGCGCAAATCTGCAACGTCCGGCCCCGGCTGCGCTAAGAGGCCTAATCCGTCGATGGGCGCTACCCTTTTGAAACTAGTGAAAGGTCTTAGACGGTGACAAAGACATCTCGAGGGGCGCGGGCACCGAAACGGTGCAGGTGCGGGCGCGGGCGCGGGCGCCGGTGGCGGTAGCGGCAAAGAGCGGTTCCTCCACCGGCTCATATCACGTATACACGTGTGATATGATGGGAATCGATGTACTGTTACACAATAAATTAAAAATATAAATGTTTGGTATTGTGTTATTTTTATATTCCATCATCGTTCACAGCGCTCCATGCCTCTTCATCTCATATATACCACATCCTCAAACACTGACAATAAGTTAGTCATTTTTTTCTACTAAAATAATCCTAGGAATTATTTATATGGCAAAACAACGTTTGCCGGGTCAGCTAGAGTGTGTGTGTATATATATATATATATATATATATATATATATATATATATATTATATACACATATATTGAAATGTACCAACAATGTCTCGTCATAAATTATTACGAGATCGTGCCGTTTTAATTTACATCATTTACCTTAGGACTGTTATATTCTTGACCCGTTCCGAATTTATAGAAAACTATGGGCGCCAGGTACAGGTTACGATAATTGATAATTAAAACCAATGCCTCCACAGCTAATCTTAACGAATGGATAAATGTCCGGCTAGCTGGGTCAATGGGTCACGTAATTGATAATCGCTATCGCCTAGATAGCCGATTATTTGATCTGCCAACTATACTGTATGGTGAGGAATCTGAAAGGAAATAATTATATATATATTATATATATTAATATATATTATATATATTAATATATATTATATATATTAATATATATTAATTATATATATTAATTATATATATTATTAAATATATATATATATATTAACTACTTATCAGTTGTGATTGACTAAATGAAAATCATCTTTTCATTTCCTAAAGAAAATTTAACAATTTATTGACTTGTATGGACAATTATTCTGCCTTTAGGTCATGACCTCGTTTAAAAGAAAACCTTTTTACTGCAGTACTTATCTAAATGTAATCTTGCCCGACGGCGCCCCACAGTATCTTCTCACTTGGGTGATGATAATTTCAAGTCCAGCTTCTCTCTTGTAATCTTGCGACGCTGCCGACGAATCCAGCCCTCACTGCCTCGAATATCTACCTTTTCTTACTTAATTTATATTCACAGTCCCTAGTTCTCCCCAACTACGTGGTAAAACATTACAGTTCAAAGTTCAAAATAAACACACCGCAATATAAAAAACTTTCAAAGTCCCAAGAGAATTTAAATGCTACACATCAACTTTCAGAGTCCGAAAACCATTGATTCTGACGACAAACTTACAAGTCCCACTCCTCTAATATTAAACTTGCGAGCGATCCGCACCACTCAACGGCCTCTATCAGAATGTCATTTACTCCTCTGTTTTTAGCCCTCCAAGCCTCGGTATCCATCCTTCATTCTTATTTTTTGAAACAAAACGACAAACTTCCGTCATGAGTCGACAGTCTATTCTCCCTTAGCCAATCCAACCATTTCTTACCAAGTCAAGTAGCCACGCTCTCGATAGTCATTCCTTCCTAAACCAACCCCAAATTATCTTACATTTCTGTCTAGCCAGCGCCCCCACATGTTCAAGGCCTGAATGCAGTTTATTGACCTTGCCAATCACTACGCCGGCGTTGCTAAGGCTGTATATTCCCATTTGCATGTATATCCTTTGAACCCAACCCATTTATAGCAAATGTTACTGTCTAAATATATGATGTATTGGTATATCACAATATGTACTATATAGCGATGTGTATATATTGTGATATACCAGAATATGATGGATTTTATTTAATGATGTTAGTTAGACATGGGGTGGATAAATGGGCATCCAATATGGCGGTATGTGGCCTTAGCAACGTCAGCGCAGAGGTTGGCAAGGTCAACAAACTATTCACGGGCCTTGATGACGTCAGGACGCCGGCTAGATGTCTGAAGAACCTAAGATGTAATTGGTGCAAAAACGAATGACTGGCGGAGTTCGCGGCTACTCGGATTTGTAAGAGACGCACGGGTTGGCTAGGGAAGACTAGATAGTCTAATGTTGCCGCCGTGTTTTGAAATAATAGAAGGATGGACGCCGACCGAGCCATGAAGGGTTTAAAAATGCATTAAACAGAACATTCTGACTCGGGGTGTCGTGGAGTGAAGATCGTACATTCTGACTCGGGGTGTCGTGGAGTGAAGATCGTACATTCTGACTCGGGGTGTCGTAGAGTGAAGATCGTACATTCTGACTCGGGGTGTCGTGGAGTGTAGATCGAACATTCTGACTCTGGGTGCCGTAGCGTAAAGATCGTTTGTAGACAATATAGTGGGAAAGTGAGACTTGTATAGCTTGTTTTCGGACTTTGTCTTGTGAGAGAAGTGATAGTTTGTTTTCGGACTTTGAAATAATTTACCAGAAGTGATTTTCGAAGGATTTGTTCAGATTTTCGGACATTGCAGTTGGACTTCAATAGTCTACATAACCGGTGGGAGAGATTAGGAACCGGGAGCGTCGGACAAGACTAACAGATAGTTTAGGCAGTGTGGACTGGACGTGTCAGCGGCGGCGCAAGACCGGAAGAGAGAAGCGGAAATTGGAATTAACAACGGCCAAGTGAGAAGCGACTACGGAGCGTTGGCATGCAAAAACGGTAAAAAAATACTGCAGTATAAAAGAGACAATTTATTCAAAAGGGGTCATGACCATCTAATTAATTGTTTTAATTTAAAAGTTAAATAAATTGTTGAATTTTGTTCTTTGGAAAAGAAAAGAGTTTTTTCATTTGTCAATCATAATTTTTAATGAGTTGGAAGCATAATTATTACATTTCAGATTCCACGCCAGACTGTATAGTTGGCAGATCGGGTAATCGACTATCGAGGCGATAGCGAGTATTTGTATCCGGACCCATCGACCCAAGCTAGCTGGATTTTTATATAATTTAGTTAAAATCAGATAGAAAAACTTGGATAGTAATTCATGTAACCTGTTTCTGGCGCCCAAACCTTAATAAATTTGGAACAGGACATAATTACAGCCACAATCTTGATGAGACGTGAGAATGGTATATTTCAAAATGGCGCCCAACGTGGGGCATATTTTGTTATAATTTATAACAAAGTGAAGTACGTTTAAAGGAATTATTATAAATTATAACAAATTGATCGAAAAGGAATCTGAAATTTATTGATTGACATATGAAATTAATTGTAATTATAAAAAAGCCAAAACCATTTCATTGAGGAGAATTTGATAGTGAGAATTTTAATTTGTATTATAATTTCAAGATGGAGACTAAAAGTAAGACAGCACGTTCCGAAAATGTCGAAATAGATAATGTGGCGGCTAACGGTATGAATCCCGAAGGAGACATGTTGCGAGAATTAGTTGAGGTAGAACAGAAAGAAAAGGAAGAAGCGGCAGCTCCAGTAGACAATACGGATTCTAGTAACTTGATAATAATTAAAATGTTAGCTGAAATGAAGGCAGAAATGAATACTAAATTGGAAGGATTGACTTTAGATATGAACGCTAAATTTGAAAATAATAATGCCAAATTGGAAGGTCTAAAGATAGAAACGACACAGGAATTTAAGAATTTTCGTAAAGCAATATGTGAGGAGATATCGCAGTTACGGACCGATACAGCTAATGAATTTAGTAATATTTATTCAAAAATGGATGCGTTTAATTGTCAAGTAAATCAAATTCAGAAAGAGCAAAAGGAATGTTTTAATAAAATTAATTCTGAAGTTGGGGCTTTACAGGAAAATGTTACAGCATTAGCACTTACACAAAACCAACAATGTAAAAAAATGACGAACGCTGAATCGCGTATAGAATATTTAAATGAGATATCGCAACAACATGGCGACAAAATACAAAATATTGAATTAAAAATAGTTGTTACAGATAGTAAGGTAGAACAACAGATACAAGAGGGGCTGAGGAATATTAAAACTTTGCAGGAATTGGAATCGGAAAAACAGATAGCAAACATTAAAGGCAAAATAGATCAGTTGGAAAATGAAGTCCTAACACGCACGCAGGGAAATGTAATAACTACAGCATCCGCGGTAGTTTTGCCAAGTTATTTAAAATTCCATGGGGATATCAAGGAGCAACCGTGGTCTTTCATCTCAAAATTAGAAAGCTACTTTATGATTAATAATATTCCTGACAGGTTAAAATTGCATATGGTCGAGCAGGCAATGTCATCTAAAGCCCATCATTGGTTGACATCATTAATTCCGGAACCAACGAGTTATCAAGAATGGAAAGAGAAATTTTTAAAACGTTACTGGAATGAGAATCATAAATTTGATTTAAAATATAAATTGATGAGTGAAAAATATAGGAAAGGTGGGGCGGAAACCATGTGTGATTTTGCAACACGCAAAATTGCCGCATTCAAGGCTTGCGAAGAAGGGATAGATAATAATGAATTAATTAGAATTATTATTCGTCAATTGCCAGTGAGTATTCAAAATTTGCTATGGAATTCGATACCTGTAGATTATGAAGACTTAGTGGAACGGCTAAGCCTCTTCGATCGGACTTTGAATGGCGAATATGAACGGAATAATAGTAACGGATACCATGATAGCATGAATGGAAAGAATAATGGAACGGGAAAAATAGCTGATAATGATAATCGCCAAGGACATGATAGTTTAGAAGGGAGGGGCGAGTGGGGAAATGATGTCAAGAGAGAAGCTAAAAAGACAGGAAATAGTTACTCGCGAAGATCCAAAGATGATAAGAGGTACGAACAGATAGAAATTAATGCAATAGAGCAGGAAAACTCCCACTGTTCGAAGTAAATAGGCGGGTTATTTCGAACGATAAGACTGATGAGATGATGGTTATTACAGAGTTGAATAGCATTGAGGTAGCAGCAGAAGATTTGTTAAGGGAAGAGACAGACGAACGGGCGGAAAATAGCACGTGTTTGGTGTTGAAGGGGATATTTCGGCATATACCGGTAGATATTTTAATTGACACTGGTGCAAATGTTTGTGCGGTATCGGAAGAATTATATAAACAACTAAAGAAAGAAGGGAATAAGATTGAAGAATTACCTGCTAGAAAATTAAATATTCGTACGGCTAACGGGAGGCGCATCGAAACAAGAAGTCAGCAAATTTGGGTGGAGGTGGAAGTCCAAGGGGTGACGATACAGTTCCCTGCAATAATTATAAAAAATTTGATTCGTCCAATCATTTTGGGGATTGATGGCCTAAAGATGTGTGACGCCAAGGTCGATGTAGGTAACAGGAATATATTGTTACGAACTGACAAGGGGCAACAACATTGTTTGGGGATCAAAGACCAGGAGGGCGAAGATTTGTGTATTTGTGAGATTGCGGAACTAATTGAAGAGACCAGGGACCGGATTCACGCGGCAGCCAAGGATGCGGTCGACGAAAATGGAGTAGATGTTAGCCATTCCGTTGAAACGTTAGTTAGCGAATATCAAGACGTTTTTGAAGGTTCAAAGGAGCCCGTAAAAGGATATCAATTTAAAATTGAATTGATGGATGAGGAACCCTTCAATGTAAAGCAATACCCGATCCCACATGTATTTAAAGCCGAAGTACGTAAACAAATAAACACGATGCTGGAGGATGGTATCATAAGAAAATCTAGGACACCGTATGTGGGCCCGATAGTAATAGTCCGAAAGAAAGATGATAAAATCAGATTTTGTATTGATGCTAGAAAACTCAATAGCAAAACCATCGCTCGTCATGAAAAACCGCCAAAATTGGACGAAATGGGGACATATAATTATAGGAACATAAAGCCGTATAAAAGGGACGATACCCATGATTGAATATTTTGTCCAGGAATAATCATTGTAAATAGTATTTGTATATAATAGTGTGTAATAGTGTTTGTTGTGTTGTTACGTCTATTTTGTTAGAATGTGAAAAAATTTTCAATTAACATGTGTTGGATATAAGACGGAAGTAAATAGCGGGCAATAATTTATACACAATGAGATGGTTCAAAACTATGTTGGCATATTAACAAAACAAATGTAAATAGTTTAAGGCTGCAAGATACAAGATATGTGTTGTGTAAAGTGCAAGGTGTCAGTGAATATAGCGTAGTGAAGTAAGAAGAAAGTGTTTATTGTAGTCTTGTCATTTAGTTATGTTGTAGCAAACCAAATGACGCTTGGAGAGGGGAAGTTGTGATATACCAGAATATGATGGATTTTATTTAATGATGTTAGTTAGACATGGGGTGGATAAATGGGCATCCAATATGGCGGTATGTGGCCTTAGCAACGTCAGCGCAGAGGTTGGCAAGGTCAACAAGCTATTCACGGGCCTTGATGACGTCAGGACGCCGGCTAGATGGCTGAAGAACCTAAGATGTAATTGGTGCAAAAACGAATGACTGGCGGAGTTCGCGGCTACTCGGATTTGTAAGAGACGCACGGGTTGGCTAGGGAAGACTAGATAGTCTAATGTTGCCGTCGTGTTTTGAAATAATAGATGGATGGACGCCGACCGAGCCATGAAGGGTTTAAAAATGCATTAAACAGAACATTCTGACTCGGGGTGTCGTGGAGTGAAGATCGTACATTCTGACTCGGGGTGTCGTGGAGTGAAGATCGTACATTCTGACTCGGGGTGTCGTAGAGTGAAGATCGTACATTCTGACTCTGGGTGTCGTGGAGTGTAGATCGAACATTCTGACTCTGGGTGCCGTAGCGTAAAGATCGTTTGTAGACAATATAGTGGGAAAGTGAGACTTGTATAGCTTGTTTTCGGACTTTGTCTTGTGAGAGAAGTGATAGTTTGTTTTCGGACTTTGAAATAATTTACCAGAAGTGATTTCGCGGCGGACTTGTTCCGATTTTCGGACATTGCAGTTGGACTTCAATAGTTTACATAACCAGTGGGAGAGACTAGGAACCGGGGAGCGTCGGATAAGAACTAACAAATAGTTGAGGCAGTGTGGACTGGATGTGTCAGCAGCGGCGCAAGAACGAAGAAAGAAGCGGAAATTGGAATTAACAACGGCCAAGTGAGAAGCGACCACGGAGCGTTGGCATGCAAAAAACGGTAAAAAAAATACTGCAGTATAAAAGAGACAATTTATTCAAAAAGGGTCATAACCATCAAATTTATTGTTTTTAATTTAAAGTTAAATAAATTGTTGAATTTTGTTTTCATTTGTCAATCATAATTTTCAATTAGTTGGTAGCATAATTATTACATTTCAGATTCCACGCCATACTGTATAGTTGGCAGATCAGGTAATCGGCTGTCGAGGCGATAGCGAGTATTTGTATCCGGACCCATCGACCCAAGCTAGCTGGATGTTTAGAGAATTTTGTTAAATCAGATAGAAAAACTTTGGTAGTAATTCATGTAACCTGTTTCTGGCGCCCAAATCTTAATAAATTTGGAACAGGACATGATTACAGCCACGCTTTTGATGAGACGTTGAGAAAGGTATATTTCAATATATATATATATATATATATATATATATATATATATATATATATATATAGACACACACATATACTAGCTGACCCGACAAACGTTGTTTTGCCATATAAATTATTTCTAGGATTATTTTAGTAGAAAAAATGACTAATTGTTTGTGTTTGAGGATGTGGTATATATAAGTTGAAGAGGCATAGAGCGCTGTGAACGATGATAGAATATAAAAATAACACAATACCAAACATTTATATTTTTAATTTATTGTAATGTATTTTTTGAAATGATATACATTGCTAATTATAATAATTTTACTAAAAAAATATCAATCCCCCAACGCAATAGTGTACAATATTTTTTGTTATCCCATCTTTATCTAACACAAATAAACTGGATGGTTTGCCCACTCGAGAATATGCCACGTATAATTTAACGTGTGACAAACATGGTGCGCTAAAACATAAGCCACAAACAGACATCGTTTGGTCTTGAGACTTATTGATAGTCATCGCAAATGCCAATCTTAACAGAAATTGAAGACGTTTAAATTGATTTGGCACATCTGTGGGTATAATAGGGATCCATGGCAGTAATATATTATTACCTCGAAATTTGCCATTTAAAATGATGGCTTCGACGTTTTTCATTACAGCCCTGCAAATTAATCATAAATTATTTAAAAATTACACCGAAATAGAAAAATGATAATTGTAAAATTACGATTAACGCCCTAACAATACAAATTATGGCCGAAAATTGTAGTGAGTGAGAAACGGCTTATTGTGTGAGAGATCTCATCCCTACTCTGTGTTGCTTATTGCGTCAGAAGAAATGTTGCCAGATGTAAAACTTCCGATTGCGAAGTTTTAAGTTAAAAAATGCGGATTTCTTCTAATGAATGCAGATTTACTAATACAATTTAAAAATAGGGGAAACATCAATAATTCATATATCGACATAGAATTCCGTTTTATTAATTAAATAAATGCGATATTGTCTCACTATATTTGTTCTATGTTTGTATAATGTTCTGGATACCCCCAAGAAATTAAATATATAAATATCAGTATTTTTGTTATAAATGTACTTTCAATTTATTTTTAATCTCAGTTTAATACGAAGCCGAGTAACGTAATTTCAACATTTTTAATTTCAATATCCCGCGAAGTGCATCATTTCTCCGGCTTGAATAAACGCAGTAAGAATCCGAACAACGTTCCATATTCTTATTTGCCGTATTCGAAAACGACTAACCAACATGTTGTGACCTACTTGTCCTCTGAATCTCTAACAGTGAGACAAAGGACGGAGTTCACGACTACACATTGGTGCTTGGTCATCAATTTTCGAATACGCAATTGGATTAAGCCCTAATGATTGGTAGATGATTGGTGTTTTATTGCTTTCTACTTTAATCGAATAGAGAGAGACAGCATTTTGAACATTCAAACTTTGTCAACCATAGTTAGCGAGATATCTAACAATCGTTGTAAAAACCGAGGAAATGAAAAAAAAAAAATTTTAACCACTATCATGGAAATGCAGATATTTTTGGCATCCTCATCACTGAATGCGGATTAGGTGTTAATAATGCGGTATAAAATGCGGAAATGCGGTACATCTGGCAACACTGGTCCGAAGTGACGCCGGTAGACGCCTTGCGGAGATACTGATCAAGTGATAATTACATCTTGTAAATGAATCAGGGTTTTCTTTACCTATTGTTGCACTAAATGGCAGTAAAAACGAAAATCTATATATTAAAAGACGGCAGGAGCAAATAATTAACGATAATAAATAAATCTTATCTAAAGAACAATCATTTAAAAAATTGTTATAAAAAGCATGTACACATTTTTAACTGTTCAACAATGAATCTGTTCCCCATTTTGTACATTAGAGAATTAAATATCAAATTCCGAAGGCAAACTAAACATTAATTAACTAAGGCTAATTAAACAATTTGCACCAACAAGCATCACAAATTATTAAAACAAAGTTCCTAGTCATATCTACCTATAGTCAAATAGTAATTGCTGTGCTTTTTTTCTGCTAATTATAGTGTTAATGATACATTAGTCTCTAATATGCTTAAGACTCCTCAAACCTAACGGAACAATGTATCGCGGAGACAAACATGTTTCTAGTTGAGCCCGGCAGACGTTGCTCTGCCCCTATCTCTCCCTTTCTCCTTACCTCTCTCTCTTTCCCCGTCTCTCTCTCTCTTTCCCCGTCTCTCTCTCTCTTTCCCCGTCTCTCTCTCTCTTTCCCCGTCTCTCTCTCTTTCCCCGTCTCTCTCTCTCTTTCCCCGTCTCTCTCTCTTTCCCCGTCTCTCTCTCTTTCCCCGTCTCTCTCTCTCTTTCCCCGTCTCTCTCTCTTTCCCCGTCTCTCTCTCTCTTTCCCCGTCTCTCTCTCTTTCCCCGTCTCTCTCTCTTTCCCCGTCTTTCTCTCTTTCTCTTTCTCCGTCTTTCTTTCTCCGTCTTTCTCCGTCTTTCTTTCTCCGTCTTTCTCTCTTTCTCCGTCTTTCTCTCTTTCTCCTTCTCCGTCTTTCTCTCTTTCTCTTTCTCTGTCTTTCTTTCTCCGTCTTTTTTCTCTTTCCCCTTCTCCGTCTTTCTCTTTCTCCTTCTCCGTCTCTCTTTCTCCTTCTCCGTCTCTCTTTCTCCTTCTCCGTCTCTCTTTCTCCTTCTCCGTCTCTCCTTCTCCTTCTCCGTCTTTCTCTCTTTCTCCTTCTCCGTCTCTCTTTCTCCGTCTCTCTCTTTCACCGTCTCTCTCCGTGTTATTCACATTTAATAGCAGATTCTGCATATCGCTGAGCAGGTGCGTGGTATGGAGAAACACCGTGTAGCGGGTGAAATACCGCAGTGTGAGATACCAACAGTGTGTAGCGGGTTGCCTAAAACGTTTAGTGCGAAAAATAAAAAAAATTGGGGTGGACCAATTCTCTTACAGCCAGGTCTGTCCATTAACAAGTTGCATTATGATTTTAGTATCTGTCGTTGTAGATAACTAATGTACAATTGGAGTAAATTTGCGAATTTGATCCAGATCTTTAAAAAAGTTCATGGAGATCTTCAAAAAAAGGTCATGGGGAAAGGACCGCAAGAATAGAAAATCTTCAAAATATTTACGACCTTGCCACGTGCTCGAACACTGAAAATATTTTAAAACAAACTTGCAGAAAATGATTGCAAGATACTGTAATATTCATTAAATAGCGTGGCATTAGCTCTTAAATACTCGTACATAAAATTTCCCTTCAATTATTTTCAGATTTATTCTAGGATCCGTCGTTGAAGCTCCATTGAAATTGTCTCATACCCGTAATAACTAGGGGGAAGATTTTAATGAAACGTCACTTTTTTCTTTTCACTTTAGAACAATGCTGTTGAGTAAGGAAATTGATTTTATATTATGACAAAAGGAAATTACCCATTTGTATGTTTTTTTTGCATTTTTCGTCGATTTCGACTACTAAGTCATTTTTTACCTTTTCCAACATTTTTAATGCATTTTTGCTGATTCACCAATTTTAATATAATTTTAAATGGTCCTTGCTTCAAATAATATTTTAGAGATGCAACAAATGTTCTCCACAGAATTTCAGAGTAGTCTATTCGATTTCTTCGCTCAGAAATTGTAATGTTAGCCGTTCTATGTAATCTAAGGTTCCTGTGACGCCTTTCGGCACCATTGTAAGTTCGGCCGATTTCGGGGTATCTGAACGCAGAAATTTTCTGGTAAAAAATTGTCCAGACCAAAAGTTTGAAAGCTGAATTCATTTGAACGATCGTTCGAGGAGCCCCAATAATATCAGTAACGTATCCAACAGCTTGAGATGTTCATCCGAAATAGTTTTGTTCACATTTTTACATAATTTTCTTTGCTTTTTAGTGCATTTTCAGAGCACATTTTAAGAGCATAGCATTTTATTGATCATTTTTGGAGATGTTTAAGATTATCAAAATCCGGCCCTAGTAATAACATTGATTTGTAGCTTTTAATGCAATATTTTCGTGCGATGAAATTAACAAACTCGATGATGGGGATAAATGCAAGGAACTCTTGTTTTACATTGGCAAATTCAACTGGTGGAGCGCAAGAGAAAGAAGCCATTCGAAAGCTGAGTGGCACGATTCGACGCGAAGAAGGTTGAGCTGCGCGTTTGCAGCAAGCGATGCTCCGTCATGGGAAGGACGGGAGTGAAGCGGGGGCGGGGGCGGTATAGGGGGCGGTAGCGGTGGCGGGAGCAGGGGCGGGGGCCGGGACAGGGGGTGGGGCAGGGACGGGGGCAGGGGCAGTGGAGGGGGCGGTGGCGGGGGGCTGAAAGGGGGCGGGGGGCTGAAAGGGGGGCGGAGATGCGGAGCGAAGGCGCGGCGCCAGCGATACTCGTCTTCGCGCCAAATTGAGTTTGGAAACCATTTTGAAGCGTTTTAAAAATTTTGCCTGAAAGTATAACTTCGTAATGCGCTCATTTCGAGGCGGCTTTCTGCCGGCGCAGCGCCGCGCGCCGCCTGGGCGGGGCGTGGCGGAGCGGGATGGGCGGGGCGGGGCAGGGCGAGCGGGCGCATATGCTGCTCGAGTCCCCTGAGAAGGAGGGACCGTCGTCGCCGCGCTCTGGCGGCGAGCTGGCGAGGTGGGCCTGGGGTGGCGGCATGCGCGGCTGAGGGCTGGATGGTCCAGCAACGAGTGGGAAGAACGATGAGAGTGGTCATAGCACGAAGGAATGCGACATCAACGCCGATGTTCTCAAAGAACCCACTTTCTTTAAAATATCGATGTTTTTTGAACTTCGATGTATTGAAGCCGATGTTTTTTGAACTTCGATGTATTGAAGCCGATGTTTTTTGAACATCGATATATTGAAGCCGATGTTTATTGAACATTGATGTATTGAAGCCGATGTTTTTTTAACATCGATATATTGAAGCCGATGTTTTTATACATCGATTTATTGAAGCCGATATTTTGAACATCGATGTTTTGAAGCCCATGATTTTTTAACATTGATGTTTTGAAGCCTGTTTTATAAACATCGATGTTTTGTGTTTGATGTTTTTACTTTTTCGGTTGTTTGTTCGTAGATGAAAAATTCCCATTATCACAATTCCCATAATCCCATAATCACAATCCATTTACGTGTACGAACGACATAAACTCGGTTTGCACTGCCTACATGAGCAGACTATTCTTCACCCGAGATGATCCTAATACCCTGGTATTTCCTTCGTCTTTCCTCATTTTTCGCACTTGGAGTGGCGTTTTTTAAACTTTGTTTTCATATATATATATATATATATATATATATATATATATATATATATATATATATATATATATACTGAAATGTACCAACAACGTGTCGTCATAGACTCTTACGAGATCGTTGGCATCATTCATCTAAGATGGTTATAATCGTGACCCGTTCCGAATTTATATTAAAATTTTGGGCGCCAGGAACAGGTTACGTTAATTAAAAATGACCAATGCTTCCACAGCTAATTTCAACAAATGTATAAATGTCCGGCTAGCTGGGTCAATGGGTCCCGTTATGGATTATCGCTATCGCCTATTGTGCATCCAAACATTTGATTGCAGTACGGAGCCTTATGGAGTATTGCCCTCTCTTTCTATCCAATACAATTTTACATAAGACTCTCTCTTTCTACCGCAAGCGCTGTTGCCGATTCAGGAGTCTCGGGGTTATTCGGCTCGTCCATCCTGTTTCACGCGCAAATACTTAACATGTTCATTCAACGATAGCTTCAATTGGGTTGATCTTAGACAATTGAGTTTTTTACCAGTTATTCCCAGAACTCTTATGAATGTGGTAGTTATTTTGTAATTTAGTTTGATGGTTTAATTTCCATGAAATTAATTATAAATGATAGCCAAGTGTTTACTTCTATATTTTGACGTTCTTAAATTTTCACTGTGCGAGAAACTTTTTTATTATTGCAGAAAAGCACAAACACCCAGCGGATGAAATGACAAGGGAAGTCCAAATTTTGATATGAGACCAACCACATTTCTGTATGAATCATGGTTCTTGAGTTAGACGGTAATAAAAACAATATTTCGTGCGCTCCGAAAGAACATCTCATGTCGTTCAGTGATTTTGAATACTTCCCAGCGATTCTCAACAGGCGATGTGAAAGGAAAAATAGAGTATTAATTTTTGAATTTCGCTTATTAAAAACATTGAAATACAGGTACAGGCTTATTAAAAACATTGAAATACAGGTAATACATGTACAGTTCATACTTGTACGTTTAAACATATCTAAAAATGAATTAGAATTTTTACAGCTAACAATATTAATTCCAAAGACATTCGACCAGTAGCTGTCGTAAAATGTGCTTTCAAATGCAAATATGAGACGAATTATTAGCTGGGTGTTCGAAAAGAATATTATGCATTGTCCGCACAAAACCTTGCAGTATCTGATATCATCCATGTCATCTCACCTTTGTGAATGGACATTTTCCCTTTATTTTACATAAAAAAAGTGGATAAATTGGACGTTTAAAGTGACTTGAGACTGAAAATTAGCAATATTGACTTTGATATCGATGTCATTCGCGCAAAACAATTCAAGCTTGGTCAGTATGTGATGAATAAGCAATCTGTTCCAACTGGATTTGGACTCGTTTTGCTATTGATATTTCAGTTTTAACTCTCATTTAAAGGTCTGTTTTTTAAATAATAATTCTAATAATAATAACAATAATAATAAATATTTTTTATCAAAAATCTTTAATTTCTAATATTAAGCCATCTATTTAAAATGTTTTGAAATTCTTTTCGTTCAAGTGGTATTCTAATTTTCTTCAGGCTTGTAAGTGGTACGTAACTGAAGAAAGGGTGAGACCCCCCTGTTGAAATTTCATCTTGCTTTTGAATAAAACAGTAGGAAATATAACTTTGTCCTCTGTGACCTTCACACTCACAGACTGGCGAAACCCTGAGTTGTCTGTCGTCCATGGGAAGACAGCTCCCCTTTCGTGGGACATCCGGTATTGGAAGCGAGTGCAGCAAACATTCTCAACATTTCGCCAGCTGGAAGAACACCAAGCAAAACCCACATACTATTCAAATTTTGAAGTGTTAGAGAGTATTAGAAATAGTGTATTAGAGACGTTTTGCATCAAGACCTTTCATGACCTCCGCGCTTCCTGCAACGAGCAAAGTTGTATCGGCAGTGCCAAAAAGTTTTATCAATCGATGTCAGATTTTATAGCGCGTGCGTTCTTTCACGACTGATGGCAAAGGGTATATCCGTTAGTCTCTTTTTAGTTTCAACGGCACAGTAACACGCATTCTTAATAATTTTACTGAAGTCGTAAGTATATGGTAAACCAATGCTGTTTTTAAGAAACGTGAAAAATAAACTTGCATATAGTGCACTTGATGTCATTGTTTTGAAAGTTTTTTATTAGAACCCATCATTGTGAAAATTTTGTTTCGAAGCAAAAGTGAAATGAATTTATTTATTTGTTCCATAACGAGATAACATTTTCAGAGGCTCATATCTTTGCAATAATTGTATTTAGATGATTCCACGCATGCGTTCGACCTTCTCGTCCTTCCGAACCTGTCGTGTAAACACTCGTTTTTAACACACTGCATGCCCTCCCAGGCAACTCAGGCCCTGATGACAGAGGCGGGGCGCGGCCATTTCCGCACTTCGACAGGCAGCAGGTCATGAAAGGTCTGAATACTAACTGTCGCAAAACCACTACTCGCGATGCTTCTTTCTTCAAAAATCAATATTTATGGATTTTGAAAGGTGCTGAACAAGCTGGAAAAATTTCATGTCAATCTGAGTATCCAGCACGGCGAGTGTTGCGTGTAAGCGCTGCTAAGAAGTGACAACGCTGTTCTCCATAAGCTCTGTACTGCAATCAAATGCTTGGACGCGCTATAGATAGCCGATTACTTGATCTGCCAACTGTACAGTATGGCGAGGAATCTGAAAGGGAATAATTATCTATTTCTAACTATTTAACAATTTTGATTGACTAAATGAAAATCTTTTCATTTCCAAAAGAAAAAAATTCAACAATTTATTTAACAATATTTACAATTGTTTTTGTCCTTAGGTCATGACCTCGTTTTAAAATATATCTTTTGTACTGCAGTACTTATTTACCGTTTTGGTCGCCGACGCCCCGCAGTCTCTTCTCACTTGAATGTAGGCGATCCCGAGTTCCGCTTGTCTCTTCTAATCTTGCGACGTTGCCGACGCATCCAGCCCTCACTGACTAGAATATCTACCGGTTCTTAATTGGTATTCAGAGTTCCTAGTCTTCCCCAACTAGTGGTAAAATATTAAAGTCCAAAACCGCAATATAAGAAAAAACTTTCAAAGTCCTAATCGAACTTCCCGTTGCACATCAACTTCCAGATTCCGAAAAACTATTGAGTCTCACTCGAAACTTACAAGTCCTACTTCACTAACGTTGATCTCCCGAGCGATCTTTACTACTCGACGATCACTATCAGAATGTTCAGTTCTTCCTGTTCTTTCACCCTCAACGCTTCGGTATCCGTCCTTCGTTCCTCTTTTTTAAAACAAAACGACAAAATTTGACAGTCTATTCTCCCTTAGCCAATCCATTCATCTCTTATCAAACCAAGTGGCCACGCCCTCGACAGTCATTCCTTTTCAGACCAATCACACATTATTTTATCTATCTAGCCAGCGCCCCATCTCTTCAAGGCCTGAATTCAGTTTGTTGACCTTGCCAACCACTGCGCCGGCGTTGCTAAGGCTGTATATCGCCATTTGCATACCCTTTTGTCCAACCCATTTACAGCCAATATTATTAACAAAATATTATATATTTTGGTATAACACAATACATATATATACATGTATACACATATATACAGATATATATATATATACTTATATATATACGTATATATATTTACGTATATATATGTATATAGTATATATATGTGTGTGGATATATATATATATATATATATATATATATATATATATATATATTCTCGTGTCACAGTTTTAGTTACCATACTCCTCCCAAACGGCTTGACAGATTTTGATGAAATTTTATATGTATATTCAGTAGGTCTGAGAATAGGTTATCTATTTTTTATACCCCTTAGTGGTAAGGGTGGTCCACCCCAATTTTTTTTAATTTTTCGCACCAAACGTTTTAGGCAACCCGCTAGACACGGTGGGTATTTCACACGGGCGCTATTTCACTCGCTACACGGTGTTTCTCCATATTACGCACCTGCTCAGCGATGAGCAGAATCTGCTATTAAATGTGAATACCACGGAGAGAGACGGTTAAAGAGAGAGATGAAGAAAGAGAGACAGACGGAGAAAGAGCGAGAGACGGAGAAAGAGCGAGAGACGGAGAAAGAGCGAGAGACGGAGAAAGAGCGAGAGACGGAGAAAGAGCGAGAGACGGAGAAAGAGCGAGAGACGGAGAAAGAGCGAGAGACGGAGAAAGAGCGAGACACGGAGAAAGAGCGAGACGGAGAAAGAAAAGAGACGGGAAGAGAGAGACGGAGAAAGACCGAGAAAGAGAGAGAGACGGAGAAAGACGGGGAAAGAGAGAGGGAAGGAGAAATAGAGTTATAGGGGCAGAACAAAGTCTGCTGGGGTCAGCTAGAAAAATGTTTGTCTCCGCGAAACATTGTTGCGTTATACTGCGAGCAAAACGTCTGCCGACTTGACAGCCGGGTGTGGAGGAGAGCGATGTTGTCACTTACTCAGGCGGCAGACACGTTCGTTCTTGCGTCAGATCTGCTGTTGAGGCATACACGTCTAGCTCATTGTATTTTTGGTAGAATTGTAATAATGACACTAGTTTATTTTGATGAAATTCTGTTACACAATTTTATCACAGTCCCTTACACTATAATCCTGCCAAAACAAGGAATAACGAAACATTTTTGCATAACACGCACAAAGTAGATGGAGACGCCATAAGTACAGTAAACGTCGGCAACTCTGTAGTGACATCATCAATATTTGAAGTCTCTGATTGGATAACGAAACCCCCTCTCCCCTGTCAGCCTGGAGCTGTCAAATCGGCAGAAATATTACTCGCAGTATAGATATGAGGACTCTTAAGCATATTAGAGACTAATATATCATTAATACTATAATTAGCTGGAAAAAACAGTAATTACTATTTGACTGCAGGTAGAAATGACATTGGGACTAGAAACTTTGTTTTAATAATTTATGATGTTTGGTTCCGCGAAATCTTTAATTAGTCTTAATTAATTAATGTATAGTTAGCCTTCGGAAGTTGCTGTTAAATCCTCGAATGTACAAAATGGGGAATCTATTCATTGTTGAACAGTTAAAAATGCGTACATGTATTTTATAATGATTTTTTAAATAATTATCCTTTAGAGAAGATTTATTTATTATTGGTAATTATTTTCTTCTGCCGTCTTTTGATATGTTTGAGTTATAGATTTTCGTTGCTACTGCCATTTAGTGCAACAATAGGTAAAGAGAACCCTGATTGATTTACACGATGTAATAACGTAATTATCACTTGATCAGTATCTCCGCCAGGCGTCTACCGACGTCACTTCTGACCAGTCTTGCCAGATGTACCGCATTTCCGCAGTGTTGCCAGATGTAATCTAATCCGCTACCCGCATTAAGGGATGCGGATGGCAAAAACAAAAAAACAAAACAAAAAAAACAACGCATTTCTATGATAGTGGATTAAAATCCATTTTTTCATTTCCTCAGTTATTACAACAATCGTTAGATGTCCCGCTAACTATGGTTGACAGAGTTTGAATGTTCAAAATGCTGTCTCTCTCTATTCGATTAAAGTAGAAAGCAATAACCAAACCACAACCAAAGCAATAACCAAAATACTAACATTGTAGTCTCGACTCTGCCCTTCTGGTACAACAGGCCAACACTCTGCAGCGAGATTAAGCACGCAAACCAACAACTAAAACTGCAACTGAGAGAAACAGATGTAACACTTTTTGAAATGAATTTCCTCTCAGTAAAACACTTCACCCGGCACGGTCTCCACATGAACCTTGCTGGAAAACATGCAGTCGGTGAAAAGCTTGCACAATACATCATCAACTCCAGTCCTACGCAGCCTCCTGCCAAAAATCCATCCCTTTCACCTTCCTTACGTTCCCCACCCCCCACCCTTATTCTGAACCCTCTTACCCCCTCCTGTGAACCTACTCCCGTTTCTTCCATTCCCACTACCAATGACGCCTCTATTTCCTCACAACCTGTGACTGCTGGGACACATTACAACCTTCGACCACGCACTCGAGGTAAAAATGGAGTAAATATATAGCAACTACAGTCAGATGCAGCAGAAAAACATTCGTGTAGGTACTTGCAAAAAATAAAGATATTGCACCATAATGTTCAATCCCTTTTCAAATAAAACTGAGTTTATCGAGGCAGCTCTACAGAGCGATTTAAATCAAATGGATGTTCTTTGCTTTACAGAACATTGGTTATCTCCTAATGAACTTAGCATTTTCCAAATTCCAAACTTTTACCTCGCAGGCTATTATTGTAGAAAAAGAGAATCTCATAAAAGTCCGGCATATGGAGGTTCTTGTATTTACGTTAAAAATAATATTGATTCTATCTCCTTGACGGAATTCAATGAGTATGCCGTTGAAAATGTTTTTGAAATTTCTGTTGTACATCTTCCTGTGCTAAAAATGATATTGCTTTGCATCTACAGGCCTCCAACAAAGAGAGCTGCAGATTACATTTTGTTCTTAGAAAAACTAGAGATAACACTTATCAAAGTCATCAATCGCTCTTTTGAATCCATTGTTGTATGTGGAGATTTTAACATTGATTTTCTGGTCGAATCTTGCGAGAAAGAGCAGTTTCTTAACTTAATTAATTCCTTCAATTTAGATATTACAATAAAAGTACCTACACGGATCACAGGAAATTCAAAGAAGGCAATCGATCAAATTATAATTAACAAAACCACTACTCGACATGAAATTGAAACAAAAGATTTAGGATACAGTGACCACGATGCACAAATTCTTACCATTATACGAAATGCGAACAATGACACAATAAATAATACACGTATGAGTAGAGTGTTTTCTAAAAGTAAAATAAAATTATTCATTGATTACTTGCTGCAGGAGTCATGGGACGCAGTTTATAATACTATTGATACAAACGATAAATATTATTCTTTTTTTTCAACGCTTTCATTTCATTTTAACACTTGCTTTCCTCTTCAGAAAAGAAAATTAAATATTTCACGCAAAAACAATTCTTGGATAACACAAGGGATTAGAACATCATGTAAAAACAAACGAATTCTATCTTTCATTTCTAAGCATCATAACGTATCTCAAGATTTCCTCCTGTACTTTAAAAAATACAAATCATTGTTAAGAAAAGTCATAAGGCAGGCTAAAATCATGAAACACGATCAGGATATTTTGAACTCAAATAACAAAACAAAATCAATGTGGGATATAGTAAAAAATGCGACCAAACCAACTAGAAACCTTATAGAGAATGTTGTTTTAAAAGATAACGATAGAGATGTGAACGATCCGGCAACAGTGGCTAGTCTCTTTAACCAATACTTTTCGAGAATTGCTGTCGATCTCACTAAGGGTTTTCAGCCACAAAATTCAACATCTGACGTTTCCCTAAAAGTCTTAGACACTATGTTCGTTTCCGAAACCTCTTCCTATGAAATTCTCAAAATAATCGGTAAATTAAAAAATAAATATTCGGCCGGTTTAGATGAATTTCCGGATTGTTTGTTAAAGACGTGCGCGCCAGCCATTATACACCCGTTAACTCACATATTTAATGCATCCTTATGCACCGGAATTTTTCCAGATATTTTTAAAACAGCTAAGATTAAGCCGCTCTTCAAAAAAGGCAACAAAAATGAAGTTCAAAATTATCGGCCAATTTCTCTTTTGTCAGTTTTTTCAAAAATATTAGAGAGACTTTTTTATGTGCGAATGGAAACCTTTCTGAATAAACACGACGCGTTTTCAAATTGCCAACATGGATTCCGGAAATCAAAATCTACGGAAACAGCCATTTTTTCTTTTCTTAAGGATGTTGCCTCATCATTGGATCAAAACGAAGCAACTATTGGAATATTTTTAGATCTTTCAAAAGCTTTTGACGTCATTGATCATAACATTTTACTTTCAAAATTACCTTCGTATGGAATCCGTGGTATTGCTCTAGATTGGCTATGTTCGTACCTTAAACAACGATCTCAGAGAGTAGAAATACCTTACTGGAATGATGGAACTTTATGTACACACCTTTCCGGTTCTTTGCCAATTGTACGTGGAGTCCCGCAAGGATCGATTTTAGGCCCTATTCTCTTCCTATTATACGTAAATGACATGCCCTTAGCGATTCGAAACGGAAGAACAGTTCTCTTTGCGGATGATACAAATATTCTTTGCAACAAAGAAACCGTAAATAGTACAATATCAGACGTTTCAAATTGGTTCCGTAATAACAAATTAAAAGTAAATGAAAATAAAACAGTTTCAATGCAGTTTTCCATATCAAATAAAAAATTCTGTACTCCATTGAAAATGAACGGTGTGCCATTGACTGATGTTAATGTAACAAAATTTTTAGGTCTATCAATTCAGTCAAACCTCAAATGGAATGCCCACTTAAATGAATTGAACACAAAATTAAGCTCATTATGCTACGCGTTCAGAATTCTTTCAAATTCCGTCAGCCTTCATACAGCTCGTTGTGTATATTTTGCCAATGTTCACTCCCGCCTGAGATATGGCATAATATTTTGGGGAAACACATCTTATAGTTCACAGACTTTCAGATTACAAAAAAGAATTGTACGAATAATAAGCAAATCCAACCCACGTGATTCTTGTAAGTCACTCTTTATTAATCTAGGAATTTTACCATTACCTTGTCTCCTGATTTACGAATCAGTAGTTTTTGTCAAAAATGACTTACTTAAGGACGGGAATATATTTTCAGCAAACGCCCGATGTCTATAAGTATAACACACGACGTAGTAATCATATTCACCAGGTGGCAGTATCAACAGCTCACTACAAAAAATTCACATACAATTCATGTACATTACTCTACAACACTTTGCCAGAAGACATTAGACGATTAAATTCGATAGAAAAGTTTAAGTCCCAAGTAAAATCTTTTCTGCTGCATAACTGTTTCTATACAATTCGAGACTATACCGAGCATCAAAAAGGAAAGTAGAATTAATTTTAACAATGATAGTTAATGTAATTATTTATCATTTGGACTGTATAATTCTAAAGAACCTGTAACAAGTATTGTACCACAGTTTCTGGGTTGATGGCCCCCATCTCGATCAGGTTTTTCGTCCAGTTTCCCTGATCCTTGAGCAAATGCTGAGATGGTCCCTTGTTTTGCTTCTGGACATAAATGTAACTTCATTATTTGTGCACGTCTTCTGAATTTCAGTGGGAAATATAGTTATTCAAATTATCGTTTTTCATATTATCGCGGCAAAAAGTATTATTCTTTCATGAAGAACATGAGGGTTCAGGGCAGAAATTTATAGCTAATTTACCTTTGAAAATATATTTTATTATATAGGAGCGAATATTTTGTCAACAAAACTCGAAAAAAACTCTCTTTTCTGTATTCAAAATTCGACTAGAATATGGTTTAGGATAGAGACCACAGAATTATGAAAACGTGCACAAAATTCACTTCTCCCCATAGCTCGTCATACGCAGTTTTTAACTGTTTTTGACGTAAATAAATAAATAAATAAATAAAACACCAATCATCTACCATTAGAGCTTTATCCAATTGCCTTATTCGAAAATTGATGACCAAGCACCAATGTGTAGTCGTGAACTCCGTCCTTTGTCTCACTGTTAGAGATTCAGAGGACAAGTAGGTCACAACATGTTGGTTAGTCGTTTTCGAATACGGCAAATAAGAATATGGAACGTTGTTCGGATTCTTACTGCGTTTATTCAAGCCGGAGAATTGATGCACTTCGCAGGATATTGAAATTAAAAATGTTGAAATTACGTTAGTCGGCTTCATATTAAACTGAGATTAAAAATAAATTGAAAGTACATTTATAACAAAAATACTGATATTTTATGTTTTAATTTTCTTGGGTGTATCGAGAACGTTATATATATTGAGAACAAACATAGAACAAATATAGTGAGACAATATCGCATTTATGTAATTAATAAAACGGAATTCCATGTCGATATATGAATTATTGATGTTTTCCCCTATTTTTAAATTATATTATATGTAGTAAATCCTCATTCATTAGAAACAAATCCGCATTCTCGAACTTAAAACTTCACAATCGGAAGTTTCACATCTGGCAACATTGCTTCTGACCCAGTAAGCAGCACGGAGTAGGAATGAGATATCTCACACAATAAGCCGTTTCTCACTCACTACAGTTTTCAGTTATTCTTATTGTGTGGTGAAAATTATAATTTTTCAATTTCGGTGTAAGTTTTAAACAATTTATGATTAATTTGCAGGGCTGTAATGAAAACCGTCGAAGCCATCATTTTAAAAGGCAAATTTCGAGGTGATTATTACTGCCACGGATCCCTATTATACCCACAGATGTGCCAATTCAATTTAAACGTCTTCAATTTTTGTTAAGAATGGCATTTGCGATAACTATCAATAAGTCTCAAGGCCAAACGATGTCTATTTGTGGCTTATTTTTGAACACACTATGTGTTTCACACGGTCAATTATACGTGGCATGGTCTCGAGTGTGCAAACCATCCAGTTTATTTGTGTTAGCTAAAGATGGGATAACAAAAAATATTGTACACTCTATTGCGTTGAGGGATTGATATGTTTTTTTAGTAAAATTATTATAATTATCAATGTATATCATTTCAAAAAATAAATTACAATAAATTAAAAATATAAATGTTTGGTATTGTGTTATTTTTATATTCCATCATCGTTCACAGCGCTCCATGCCTCTTCAACTTATATATACCACATCCTTAAACAATGGCAATAAGTTAGTCATTTTTTTTCTACTAAAATAATGCTAGGAATAATTTATATGGCAAAACAACGTTTGCCGGGTCAGCTAGTTTAATTATAAATTAATATACATGGCCATTGCCAAATTAAATTTTGTTGCTTACGATCCGTAACGTTAGAGGTTATGAAACCAGCTTTAAAACAATTTCCGCCTCATTGTCCCGGGAACGGCAGGGAGTTTCTTCCTTTTTGAAGCTACATTCCTTTTAATTTGCACATTAGATGCACACTTGAGAAAGGCACAATTCACATGAAAAAGAGAAAGAGAGGAGTCTCCCTTACTTGAAATATATTTTTGACTGATCTTGACATTAAAAAATCACGTTGTCAATGACTTTGTTGTTACCATGTTCTGCTAAAGATATTTATTTCTTGACAATCTTTTCTCTACAAAACTACTAGGCCGGTCGAATAATCACTCTATGAGCAGAAAGTAATTGACGAGTAGATTGCTTATTTTGCTTTCTGCAGATCTGGCCAAAGCATTTCATTCACTCATTTCACATTTCTCATTTCATTTCACTTTGTTGGTTTTGCTTACTTATTTACGTTAAGAAACTAAAACTAACGAATTGAAGGAAATATATAGAAATATTTATTTTACAATTTCCTGTGTGCTGCAAATTTAGAAAAGAATTATTTTACCCTTTTGTGGAAGGGCCAAGCAAGACACAAATTCTTATATCTTCTTTATCATTTATTTTACTGCAATTGAATTAGTGAAAACTGATTCGGGAAAATGTTATTTTGATATCAAACAGTCTAATTTACTTCATGTCTTTGAAACATCAGTCCCTTGGCTCGATTCAGAAGTCTGAGTTTTCTACATTTTTATTATCATAATGAAAAGAGATAAATATAAAATTGTTTGATTGACAGTTTTATTTCCAGAAGATCGAATGTGAAGACCTCCAGAAACCAATCCTGCGGTGCAATTTTCCCCCTTTTCCTCTTAAGTGCTCGTTCGGAGCACTTTGTTACTTCCAGGACATCTGTCGTCCCTCTGCTAGTACAACGTAGGCCGTGTCGCCCGACGGAGAGGAGAGCTGTCAGCGGGCATAATGGTGGGCGTGGCGCTGGCCAAAGGCCCATTTGGCGGGGCGCCCGCGAGATGTCACTTCTGTCGGAGGAGTCCGGTGTCACGTGAGCCATGACCAAGACCGATCATGAGATCTCTAAAGCTATTAATTTGAATTGACGGATTTACTGAAATAGTGGCTTAGCATCGGCCTTCGGCTGATATTTTAGTGTTAAAAACTTTTAAATGTGCTCTCAAGTTTTAACAAAAATAATTTAAAAGAATATTACAGTTGTTCGGATCGACTATTTTTGGTCGTAGAAAGTAACTTGAAAAAGCATTGTTTAAAATTCGTGTTTACATTTTTTGTTCCATCACGAAATTAGGTTTAGTGATCGTCAATATGATGACTTAAGTATTAACAATTCTTGTAAACGCCAAAGTGAGAGTGCAGCAATTCAGTTTCTCGAATGTACTCACAGGTGCATTGGAATCATAAGAACCCTGAGTTTTTCTAGAATTCTTCCAAACTATTCTAGAGGGAATCAAATAGATTTGTGCTAAATGATTTGCTTTGGCGAGACAATTTGAATTGATCACATTTGTAGGTGTCGTATGTCAGCCAAAACGCATTTTCGTTGCTTAAAAAACTAGTGGTGCAAAACAGCACGTACTTTCTCGCCCGTACTTTCACGCACATTTACGCGAAAAGTACTCAAATTTTCGAAAAAAAGTTCATGACCTTATTTCAAAATCTCTCTTTAAGGAACATCAAGGGAAAAATCTTCATAACTGTAGTTGTAGAAAGACGCCGATATCTTTTTGAAAAATCAGGATTTTCAACGAATATGAGACTGCACCATTCTATTAAATGTCCTTCTCACTATCCAATTACAAAATTCAATCACAAACAATGAAGCTATCTATTTGAAAATTTGGAAAATGTCTAGGGACTTCATGTGTGGTAAATCCCAAAATTAAAATAGTCTCAAATTCCGGGGCATCAGTCAGATCGATTGGGGAATATAAATTAAAATATACTGAACGATTTAGCCACTTTCGTTGTTGGGAGACGAACAGACAGGCGGACGGACGGACGGACGGACGGATAGATAGACAGACGTTTAGCTGGCATTCGATTTTGCGGTATCAAAGACCCACAAAACATGGCCACACTACGTGTTAGAGAATTTTTCTATATTTAGCAACTGGTTTTATGCAACTGGCTTAACTAAAACTCGCCGGTTTTTTTTCGCGCACCATTACTTAACTTTCTCTCTATTCCGTAGCAAGAAAGAAAACAAAAACACAATTTTTAAGAGACGTATCGTGATCTCTTGTAGATGGACCCGAAAAATATCAGTTCCCCACCAGGAGAGCGAGACGCATCGAGTGACACCTCATTTGCCACGATTGGGGGACCGGAAAGGGTCTAACCGCCAATGACGGACGGAGGCAGATTACTGGATTACTATTGTACACAAAGGTTCAAATTTGCCGCCTCCCTGAGAGCAGCTATTTTTGCATTCGTAAAAACAAGTCGTTATTCGGTTGAAGAATTTATATCTGAAAACGTGAAATACATTAATTTAATTAGGTTTTAGAAAATCTATTTTTTAAGTAAAAAAGAACATTAATTTTCTTATGTGAGCGGGAGAGAATAGCTGCTAGGTAGTGCGGGTGACGCCGTCTACTTGGGACAGGTGCCAACGTTTCGGCTGTCATTCTGCGACCTCCTCAGAGCGAAATGCACGGGTATGTCAACCAGCTGACCGGCTCACGGGAAATCTACACGTCGATTTTTCTATAGTGGTCGATGACATTAGGTCATTGGTACACATCCTGCCTTCTAAAATGAATATTTTTAATTAATTCGCAAACGTCCTTCTAAACTGGACTCGTGGACTGAAATGTGCTTACCACTGTAAAAAAGAATAATGTTATAAGGCAGGAGGTGTAACAATGACCTAATGTATTCGGCCACTATAGTAAAATCGAATTATAGCTCTATATTAACTCTTGTGCTGTCCATCTAAGCCTAGGACCCGGCTTCTTCTGGACAGCCAAGTAGCTCCTGACTCCAGCCGCGGAAGCCTACGCACTCAAGTAATACATTGCTAAAGGCTGTGAGGTATAAAAGCCTTTCTGTGAAAGTGTCTTAAACGACTTTCTTTTATTGGGAGAATGTCAAGAGGAAATCTTTTTTTCGAATTCAAGAAAATCCTATTATCAACAACGTTCTGTCAGATACCAGTTCAGGAGTAAATACCAACATTTCAGTGGACTTCAAACTAGATGATAGGGACCTCTAGAAATCGGAAGTCGTCGATATTCGACAATGTGCAATATTATTTGCATAAAGAATTTGGGTCCCTAGAAGTAATATACCTCACAAAATATAATCTAATACGCACTGAAAGTAATCAATCATATTTTATTTTGATGATCCACGATGAAACTAACTAAACTGACTAACTTCATAAGAAACTTTTGCGAATTCATTTTCAAATCCTTCCAGTATAGTTTGAGCTATTAATATTCAAGAAAATATATTTAATTACAAAAAATACTCCTTTGGGAGTTTCAATTTCACATTTTTGCCTCCTTTTATTTCTTTCATTTTTTAAAAGAAAATCTAATTGTGTGTTTTGCAGAGGGCTTTAGCCTAGAACGACAACACCAAAGAAAGAATAAGCTGCCCCGAAACGCCGAAGCTACGAGGCAAGGGCGGAGCAATATTGTTCAGCTGCGCTGTGCAATTGGATAATTAAACGGCAGGTCGGCGTTCACTTCTGACGAGGGGCGATTGGGAGACACTCTCCTGCCAAGAGGGGGGAGTTGGTGGGGGGGGGCTTGTAGCTTGCTCTTCGTCATCGAGCACTCACAGAGCCCTGCACTGTCCAAGAGAGTAATTGGCGGGAACCGAAGATCTTAATAGACGTATTTATGACCTTAAATACTCCTATTACTCTCCGATACTAAATGTACTGTAAGAGGAGAGCTTTGTCATTAATGGTGCATTGAATGTGAGGAAAAGAGTCTGAAAGTAATAATCTAGCTAATGGTAACATTAGTGAATAAGAGATCGGGTCATTATGGGAAAAATTAATGCATTTTATTTCGGAGACAATTTAGACACTTGGTGGAAATGTTTCAAAGTATTTATGATAGTTTGTTAGCAGGTGCCTGAGCGGCTCTCAGAAGGACAAGCAGAATTCATAAAATATCAGAAAACATGTCAGGAACATCGAAAAAGTGAATTTCTGACTCAAACATATTTACAAAATTACAATAATTTTGCCATTGCAGATATTTGAGAAGGCGAGAGTTGCTTTCTAGAAAGATTTAAAAAAGAAATAAGCACAACATGAAGATTTAACCAGACTGATACTGAAGCAACATTAAGATAAGAAGGGCCTCAAAACTGGAGAGATTAATGCTTACTATTCACCGATCGAAGCCCATTTCCTGGAAAGCGTCTTTCATCTTCGGCAATGTCCATCGACAATACCTTTCCTTTGGCACGGAAGAGCAAAGGGCAGAAAGGTTTCGCCTCTTAAACGACGCTTTTATCTCGTCCACCCTCCCATATTCAGAAGAATGAGGTCCTTGCAGAATTTTAACTTTTCGAGGGAACTACACGGAAGGGTAGGATATGAGCCGGATGTAGATCATGTACAGCAAACGATATCCGGAATTTATCAAGTCAGAGAATTAAGAAAGGAGTTCTTACAATATTACACAAGACTAGTTACATATTTTACCCTCTTTAAGTAATTATTCGAAAATCAGATTTCATGAAGACACTCTTGAATCCTTAGATTTATCACGTTGGAAATTATTCAATTCCAGAAATTACACCTTTCTGAAAGCCGTAATTATGACCCTCACTAGCTCCAATTTTTCATTATTTAGAAAATCAGTTTTAAAACATTGAATTATGCAATTTGCATGCATCATATAATTTTAAAATTTACTGAAGATAATTACCATTTTTTAGCAGATTCATCTCATGTATTAAAAAAAATACAGTTAATTTGTATCTGGATTACTTCTAGTTGACCAGGCCTCGAAAAACGATATTTTTATCCTGATAATTTATTGCAATTTCGTTACGTTGTTTAAATTTCACATGGTTAATTATGTAAGAATCCCACAATATTTGGAACGATTGCATATTTTAAACATAGTTACAGTTTTAGAATATATTTCGTCGGTGCATATGACAAGTTACACACGTCTCAAAACTTAATTTTAGTTCAGTGAGGAAATATGTATAAAATATAGTTCTTGAGACAATCGATGTGAAGAATAAATAATTGGTTTTGGCCGCGAAACAAACTCTGCTTAGCGCAGGATAAAACTGCTCCCCTGCAATATGAAATGTATGAGTCGTGTTACCTTTCTTGTAAGCCGACGATATATAATTATGTCTAGGGCGGGGATTTTGATGATTTTGCATTTTTTTCTTGTTCTTGAGAAACACTTCTTCTTTGGTACTAACATATTTATTAGGGCATTTTTTGTCATTTTTTGGTTGAAAAGTCTTGAGTCTGAGGTAATTGTTTGGTCTTTTTTACTTTTCTTCAATAGTTTTATTTCATTTTTAGTACTTACGTGCTCCTAGCTGAAAATCGTCAATCATTTGTATTTGAAAATCTAAAAGTGGTCTTTGTGACATTTTGCAACTCAAAATCCAGGGTCTTTAATATGAATGTAAACAATAACAATAAATTGCAATTAATATTAATAAAATATTTATTCACTATAATAAACAATACATTAATTTTTATTATTAACTGAGTTCTACAGTATTCAATTTATTCCAAATATTTTATCATAGAAAATTATTGGCTTAACGGCAAAAAAATATTTCGCAGTGTTAAAATCAAGAAATGGATGTGTTTTAGAGCATTTTTGAAGGATTTTTAGGGCATAAATGCACTCTTTTTAGGGCATTTTATGTAGTTTCTAGGTCATCAAAATCCTAGCTCTAATTATTTCTCTTCTTAAGAAAATATAATGTAGGAATAAATATGCATATGTTTATTAGGACTAGTGTTGCATGATTGTTGTTTATAAAATCTGGTATGTTTTTTTATTTTATTTTATTTTATTTTTTAATTTATTTTATTTAAAGTCGCATCAACGACAAGGTTATTAGCGACTGCAAAAATACATGTTATACTATATTTAATACATGATTGAATAACATAATGAAAATATAATTTAAGCAAGAGTGGAACAGTACTTATAAATCGTCATACACTTTTAATAATTTACACAATGTTAATATTTTTACTTGAAAATCAGTGGAGTATAAAATATTTTTAAGATTATCAGTCTGGTATGTTGTTTAATATGTGGAAGGAAAATGGGGAATACAAATTTGGAAGAATTCCTTCTATTCGAAGCTGCGAAATTTCTTTCTTTACGAAAATAAAATATAGAATCAATTATTGCTCGCGCAAGATTTCTTGATACATGAGTCCCATAGTCGTTGCCCAGCGCTGAATGGCTTGGCCCGACTTGAAAAACTTAGGTCCGACTCGGAACGGCACGAACCAATTTAACAATGTTATCATCCACCTCCTACCTTCAAAATAATCTTATTTATCGTGCCCGTGTCTTGATTAGTGGTTGGCTGTGTAAATTATTCTCATATTTTACAACGGTTTAAATTTTGTTTCGTACTAACGATTACGATTTACTGTTATTTGGTATTATTATTATCGTTCTTATTATTATAATTAATAATATTGTGTATCTGATGATGATGATGAGAGGTGATCATGACCTTTTGGAACCATCCCAGCATTCGCCTCAATGACCTAGGGAAAACATGGAAATCCCGTCAGTATGGCCCGCCCTGGGATCGAACCAAGGGCCTCCCGATTGCGAAGTCAGCGCGCTACGTCTAGAGCCACTTCTCTCATATATTATTATATATTATTATATATTATTATATATTATTATTATTCCTCTAATTCATGACTAAAGATGTTAAGAGTCTCTTCGGTGCCTCTGATCGGGACAACATCATCTCACATGACGGGAGTACAGTAGGAACCTTACAGCTTGACCCGGCTGGGTTGACTATTTCGTGTTTCCGGGCGCGTTAATTGCTATGGTCATTAGTCCCGTAAGTGTAATGCGTTAGTGTAATAAGTAATATTAGTGTAATGTGTAATAAGTTATTACAGGTGGCACTATTCATTCTCCCCTGGATGGGAGATCCGGCGCCGATCTACACGTCGTCTGGCGTGTTTTTTCCCCAACCAGGTATCTCCCACCAGCGGGGCAACGCCCCAGGCAGAACGAACTCTTAAGCTCCCGACTGGTCTTCTGATATATGTGGTAGTGCAGTGCATGTAAGTGTATGTGAGTGAGTGCATGTGAGTGAGTGAGAATAGGACAATTGAGTGATTGATTGGTGATTCCGAGCGCAAGGTCAACGGTCAAGGTCATTCGTCCTATAAGTGTAGTACACGTTTTCATCGCGGGAGAAGGCCGTGATTATCCTCCACTGACTGGCGGCTTCCCTGATAAGAGTCGCTGCAGAGATTGCGGGCCCTCAGCTAAACTCAGTCTGTACAAAATATTTCACAGTGGTGTTTTGTTACTATTCGTATTGTGCAAAAATACAACAACGCTCTTTCTTTGTTGGCAAAAGATAACAATACTAAGAAACGATGGTATAAAGTGGCAAGGGGGCACGAAAAACACTGTCTTTATGTCATTTCTTCAATGTAAACATACCCTCTTAGTAATAAAGCTCGGATACTTATTTGCCAAGTGATCAAATAAAACAGGGTTCTTTATCTCAAGAAGGTTATCAAATTATCAACTGTCTGAGCTCTATAGAACAAGTTCAAAGTTCAGGTTAGCCAACCTTGAGCATGACCGCGATCTACCGAAAATTGCTCCGTGAAGTACTAGAAGCTCGCGATCGACGGTTTGGCGATCACTGCCTTAAATCTTTCAGAGTTTTTTCTGGGATCGGAATAAATTTACAATATTCAATAAGAATTTACAGGTATAGACAACTTCCTTATTACAGTCTTATTACTAACTACCCTTATTACAGTGAGAGATGTCTCCCTGGACGCGTTATTAGCCTAAGTAAAGAGCCAAAATAAAGAGATTATTCAAATGCACTGCATGTAAAACTTAGTTGAAATTGGTATAACAATTCAATTAAGGTATTTTTGTGACAAATAGCGGAAAACTAACGACTCCAATATTTCGTTCACCGTGATTCTATTTCGTGATTCGTTGAAGCAGAGAAAAGTGAAGGGAAATACGATTATTTTTATTTTATGTAGAGAGCGAAACGTTAATTTTTTATGTAAAAGGATTGTGAAAAATTGTAAATTCTGTAAAGTTATTAAATTTTAAGAAATGAAGTGTGTTTTTTCTTCAAAACGTTCAAGAGGCGAGGAGTAGCCTTTTGCGACATGTCAGGGTTTTAGAACATTAACTGGCGTGAGAATATCATATCCACAATATGGCGGTCAGCGTATTTGCGAAATAAGCAGTATTCTCTAATAGTGGAACAACAAAAAGGCTTCAAAATTTTGTCTTAAATCATATAAGCGAGTAAAACGCCAGGTGATAAATCAGACACAATTTTAAGAGATTTCGCGTTCAAATTGAAAGAACGTAAATACAAAAAAAAAAAAAAGGATAAGTCGCCTATGTTCATGTATTTTAATTTCAAAATAGAGGACTGCATCATTGTCAAATCGCCTTGTTGATGCCTCTAAATTTCGGGATCAGACAGACCGCAAGTAGTGTAATGTCAGGCCAAGACCCGAAATGGGCTGAAGCACCGCCGCAAAGAAAGAAAGTAATGTTTTTATTAGTGATTTGAAGTGTGGATCAACAGCTGAGCGGTTTTTGCTGCTACACACCACCAGTTAATAATAATTTTGTATTTATTTTAATTAACTCACGAAAACCAGAAGATTAATCGAGCGCAAACTATTTTCGATCGATTAATTAATGTGTCCGGGAGGTCCACGGCTGTCATTACTCCGGTAAGTGAGTAAGTGAGTATGCTTTATCGCGGGCGGTGGTGGTAATTTTTCCCCTGGGTGTGAGATCCGGCGCCGACATGCACGTCGGCTTCCGGAAATTCTGGGGATCCCCAACCAGTTATCTCCCACCTGCTGGGGCAGGGATCTCCCACCGTCCCAAGCGGGACAAGCTCTTAGCTCCCGACTGGTCTCACGACGTGTGTAGTAGTGTAGTGCATTTGTGTGTAAGTGTAAGTAAGGGACGAGGATAGGACAACGAAGAAGAAGGAAATATTGCGCGCGGTCCGTGACCCGTTTGTTGTATTTCTGCTCCGGCACCCGCCTGGTGTTGATCGGAGAAACCTACCGATCAGAGCAGCCGGCCGCTATAGAATTCTCTTCCAGACAGCAGCTGCATACGATTGAGCTATGTAGCTAGGGTCGGAAATCCTGCCACCTCTTGGTCAGAGGCACTGCAGGGACAGAAATTGAGCTAGCTACGCCGTAATCAATTTTCAAAGGGAAGCTTTCAGGGTAGTATGTTTACGAAGCGTTTCCATGAAATATTTTTGGAATTGATTCTCAATACCTCTGGGCAGTACCATTAATACCAACGAATACTGTAACCAACTGATATAGCAGTGAATACAGTACAATTAGTTCACAAGAGAAATGAAGGAACAAACATCTCTAACGCCAGACTCGTTAGAACATATAAATGATTGAAACTGCCTCCAATATACCTACTTCTTTAGAACAGAAATTTTACTCGCCGTAACTTCAATTTTATATTGTTCAGATCAAACAAGGATTTAATTTCTGAATATTAAGAGAGTTGATTGAACATTATTACAAGAACAACAACTTATTTTAGAACGAAAATTTTAACTTTCTACCCGTATTCGGGGCGTCAGTCACTCGATCCCTAAATTTTCTTGAGAAAAGAGCTCCGCCTCCAAAGGGGGTTATTCAGCGGAGTTCGTGCACTCGAAGTTCGTTACCTGGCGCGTCGCCGCAGCCTCCTGCGTGAAAGCAGAGCCGCATTGCCAACTCCCGGTGGGCATCCGTCGCGCAGCGTTCGGCGTTCTTGCCACATGTCGTTAATTGCGAGGGCGCGCGGGCGACCGCGGAACTAACGGTAACGTGACCGCGGAATTGCAAGTTTTAAACTGCGCTTATTACCCTTCGCAAATTTCGCGTAACGAAGTTTAATTTGTAAGGTACATTAGCCGGATGGGAGCAATGTATTATAAAAATTAATTGAGAAATTAAGTACGCGAAATTGCAGTTCGGCTGCGCAACGGGTGGACGAGGGCGAAAGCGAGGGCGAGGGCGGGGCTGGGGCGGGGGCGGGGCGGGGCGGGGGCAAGTGCGGGGGCAAGGGCGGGGGCGAGGGCGGGGGCGAGGGCGGGGGCGAGGGCGGGGGCGAGGGCGGGAGCCAGAGTGGAGGTGGGGGCGGGGGCGGGGGCGGCGGCGGGGGCGGGGGCGGGGGCGGGGGCGGGGGAGGGGCCGGGGGCGGGGGCGGGGGCCGGGGTGGGGGCGGGGGCGGGGGCCGGGGTGAGGGCGAGGGCGGGACGGGGCGGGGCGGGGCGCGGGTGGGTTGGTGTGGGGGTGGGCGGGGCGCCGAGGCAGACGCAGGCGCGCGTTCGGTTGCGTTCGATCCATCGGCTTCGCCACAGGGGGGCGCTGACGGCTCGCTCGTCTCCTGCGCTCGCAGCTCTCGTTCTCTCGTCCTTCTGACGCAAGGGCGGATCCGGGGGAGGCGGAAATCGGGTTTTTGAAACATCGATATTTTCGAGCAGAAACATAGATGTTTTGCTTCGGATGTTTTCTTCATATATATGTATTTGTCCAGAAACATCGATGTTTTCAAAAAAATTCTCATGATGTTAATAAAATTTCCAGTATCTATTTTATTTGTAGATTACTCGCAATCAACAGCCATTGACAACTGCCACTGTTGTCGATTCACAGGCGGCACGAAACCGTTTGCTGCTTGCAACCTTTCTTCAATGTTGTTATCTTTTTTTAAAATACTTATTACGTGGTAATATCGTTAAAATGCAATTTGGAACTTGAGTATATAGAACAGTGATTAGAAAATTAAGATTACAGACAAATTTAAGGCAGAAAATACTTCAAACTAATATTGACGTGTTACGTATTACATTATATCCAGGGCATTTTACTTTCACAAAATGTTTCATCTTATTTAAAACATCGATGTTTTTGTGGACATCGAAAACCTTCTGTTGATGTATCGAAGCATCCATGCATCGATGTTTTGCTAAAATTTCGCATCACTAGGGAGGGAGTCCCTCAATCAACATTTTTTGTAATTTTAATTAATTTACTAAAAATAATTTCCAGATACAGACAGCATAACATCAAAAGCAGTATTGCCATTACGAGTATAATCGTATTTTTTTCAAGCTAACTAGAAAAAATACTTCAAATATATTTGTGGAGGGATCGGTCTGAAATATCCCTCTCCTGAGAAATATTTTGTGGATCCACCTCTGTTCTGACATTCCCTTATAATACTAATCTCTTCGCTTTGATCGTGCCCTCCATTTCTTGTTCTTGAACTCATCGTGCACCACAGTCTCTCTTATTGCTCTCTACCGCATTTATCTCACATTCTAGCATTTCCCTACCTATTTTACTTGCATCATATTCTAACTGCTCCTATCTGTATCTGTTTCATTATCATGTCTGATTGTGTCATTCATTCCCTCTTCCTGTGTATCATTCAAACCACTTTTTTAAAAAAATGATAAATTTATGAAAAATACATCGATAAATAATGAAACATCTTATATTGTCATAATATAGGCAATTCAATGTTACGTTTCTTTCAATGGTCTGTGACTTTTATATCACAGTTCACTGTCTTTTACGAGATTCCATGTCCATGAATTATTTTCGTAATAATTGTAATTTGCCTATATTTCGTATAACTCGTTTATTCCCTTTCTCTCGGCTCATTCCCTTCTTTCATCGTTTTCCTCTAATGGCTGCATCATACTGATGATGCAGAGGGTCTATCGTTTTATGATTGGCATGTAGGCTTTTGCGAGAAACGCTACAGCGTTCTAATGATAATGACTATTATTACCATGGAGATTATCATCGTTGGTCCGGCAGCATTTATACTGAGTTAAATCATACTCCGGCAGTACCGATATGCGCCGGGAAATTGACGATCATTAATGATTCAGTAGCGCGGTAGTGACGTGGTTAGCACGATTGCATCGCACTCAAAAGGTGGCGGGTTTGATGCCCGGCATCAGTTGCTCTGACCCCTACGTCTGCATGCACTACATTATATGTTACCGCTAAGGTTCTTGCTTAAGTTGTGTAATTGCAGGTCTAATAGTGAGTGAAAGGTGGTAGCATAAAATATAAAATAAATAAGTATACATTCATTTGTAAAAATAAACATACGTGTAGTTACCAATACTGTCTTTTATATTTAGAAAGAAAATATTATGTTACATTAAAATATTTTTAAGTAATCATTCCTTTCATCATATCATATTAATCGAATCTTCGTAACAATCGTATTAATGTTATTAACGATCTTACCTGAAATGTTTTGTTTCGTATTTGCTACGACAGTGTTAGTGGTTCTTGATGTTACATTTAATTTTTCTGAGGGTCACAGGGCCAGTTCAAGAGAATTCTCCTGCTGTGACACGAATATTTGTATTACGAGAAATACATAAATTAATTTCGACAGAGACCGCACAGTCATTAATGATGTGTACGATGTATACTACTCGTACTAAGTATACTACTCGTACTTATCTATACAAATAAGTTATCTGTGATTTCAAAATAATTGCCTTTTTTATTACCCCCTACACTTATTTAGATGACATAATCAATTTCAATTATTTTGACGAGTTTTTTCTACGTGTGTGAGGTAATCACGGGAAAGGTTGAATCTATTTCGTTGCAATTCTCGTAGAGCTAAACTTAGGGTATTGGTTTAGTGGTGAAATGTCGTTGACATTTAAAATTAAATGATCACAGGTGTTGTCATTGCCAACAGTGTTGGAATTGACATTGTTGGCACCAACATTGTTAGCAATGACAACACCTGTGATCATTTAAACTTAGGGTACTTTATTTTCAGATTACTATTTTCTCTTACTAAAAAAGGAAGGTAGGTTGTTTGCTTTTGTACACAAATGTAGCTGATCTTAATAAAAATGTGTACACATGAGTTTCAAAGCAAGAGAAAAACTTAGATTTGAACGCGATTTCGTAAAAGTACCCCCTCTCACTTAAAGTGAATTTAAGCGCGCACACTTTCAATTTTGGCGAGCATTACGAAAACCTTGATTTCATTTAGATAATGAAATTCCAAATACGTCAAAATTGTTACAGGAAGTTTGCGAAGAGAATGCAATGATGATAGCAATGTTGAAATGATTGGTGTTAGATGATTGTATGATTGATGTTAGCAACGATAATCGTACAAACCACAGCAGGTCGATGCAGGACGCGACCAAGTGGCGCAAAGCTGAGCTCTGTACGGTGGATTGATAAGTGATTCCGGGCGCGTGAACTGCTAAGGTCATTAGTCTCGCAAGTGTAGTGCATGCGTTGTCCTTGAGAGATAGCGGCGATCATCCCTCGCTGGATGGTGAGATCTGGCGCCGATCTACCGTCGGCAAACGGGGTTTCCCTCAGCCAGATATCTCCCACCAGAGGGCCACCGCTCCATCCGGGACAAACTCGTGAGCTCCCGACATGTGTGGGAGTGCATGTAAGTGTGTGTATGTAAGGGGTGAGGAAATAAGTAGATCGCGCGCGGTCCGTAGCTCGTTCGTTAGGGCACTGCTCCTGCATTCACCTGGTATTGATAAGAGAAAGCACGAAAAACTCCCGATCAGAGGAGCCGGCCGTCAGAATTCTCCTCCAGACAGTGACTGGACTCGACCTAGCTGTATAGTTTGTGTCAAAAATCCTGACCTGTCGAAACTCGAATTCTGGGACCTCGTGGTCAGAAGCACCACAGTGGCATCAGTTGATGCCATGCAGTGGTCTGGGCATCAACTGATGCAACTGCCTCTCGGTCTGGGCAGGGCTTTTTGTGTTGAAAATCCTGACCTGTGGGAACTCGAACTCTAGGACCTCGTGGTCAGAAGCACCACAGTGGCATCAGTTGATGCCATGCAGTGGTCTGGGCATCAACTGATGCAACTGCCTCTCGGTCTGGGCAGGGCTTTTTGTGTTGAAAATCCTGACCTGTGGGAACTCGAACTCTAGGACCTCGTGGTCAGAAGCACCACAGTGGCATCAGTTGATGCCTTGCAGTGGTCTGGGCATCAACCAATGCAACTGCCTCTCGGTCTGGGCAGGGCATTTTGTGTTGAAAATCCTGACCTGTGGGAACTCGAACTCTAGGACCTCGTGGTCAGAAGCACCACAGTGGCATCAGTTGATGCCATGCAGTGGTCTGGGCATCAACTGATGCAACTGCCTCTCGGTCTGGGCAGGGCTTTTTGTGTTGAAAATCCTGACCTGTGGGAACTCGAACTCTAGGACCTCGTGGTCAGAAGCACCACAGTGGCATCAGTTGATGCCATGCAGTGGTCTGGGCATCAACTGATGCAACTGCCTCTCGGTCTGGGGAGGGCTTTTTGTGTTGAAAATCCTGACCTGTGGGAACTCGAACTCTAGGACCTCGTGGTCAGAAGCACCACAGTGGCATCAGTTGATGCCTTGCAGTGGTCTGGGCATCAACTGATGCAACTGCCTCTCGGTCTGGGGAGGGCTTTTTGTGTTGAAAATCCTGACCTGTGGGAACTCGAACTCTAGGACCTCGTGGTCAGAAGCACCACAGTGGCATCAGTTGATGCCATGCAGTGGTCTGGGCATCAACTGATGCAACTGCCTCTCGGTCTGGGCAGGGCTTTTTGTGTTGAAAATCCTGACCTGTGGGAACTCGAACTCTAGGACCTCGTGGTCAGAAGCACCACAGTGGCATCAGTTGATGCCATGCAGTGGTCTGGGCATCAACTGATGCAACTGCCTCTCGGTCTGGGCAGGGTGGGGCTGGATAGGAGGGATGGGGCAGGTGAAGTCGGGCGAGACGGGGACAGGACTGGGCGGATCAGGGCAGGGCCAATACAGAGAGAATGCATTCTTTTTGCGGTCTAATATAGAGCTGTGATTAATAAATACTCGAGCAAAGCGGGGTATTTCAGCTATGTCTTATAATAATTCTCATTGCCGAATTGCCGTCCACTACTACGCAAGACGAGAGTACACTTAAAAGCTGATCAAATAGTACAAATATATGCCTGAACAAATTTGGTTTAACAATAATCTTCTGGAGAATATGAAATTAAATTATACTACAACTATTTATTATGGACGTGATCAAAACCTTTCTGTTAATTTTATTTTCGAAGAGCAAACGTTTCCTGGTAACCCAATGCGTCTCCTATTAGTAAATCCTTTAATTTTATAATTTTGTATTGTGCATCACACTTCATAACTTGAAATATTGATGAGAACTTAGTGGAAGGTACGATAAATTCGAAGATTTCTTGAATCTCGAAAACGATCTCTTTTCTAATTTTCTTGTTGTCAACAGTCATTCGAACATGTCCCGAAATATTGACAGGTACGTATCCTCTATTTTTAATGTTGCTTGATATTATACCAAATCACAATCTTGTCACTTCTAATCATGATTAAAACTTTTATTTTTCTTTACATTTAAGTGAAAATTAATGTTAAAAAACTCATTTTCTGTTATATCGGGATGAATGAATGTAGTAAATTCCGAAGTGATCCAGAAAATATTGAAACGTAGCTCAAGGCATTCTGTGCACCCAATATGTGCACTCAGTGCCTGTGAAAATGATTTTTCTTTACAACAATCAGTTTTTAAGAAGGCATATTTATATATTTTTATACATTTTTATATTTTTTTACCGTTGAAAAGATTTTTTCCGTTTCAAGGCCGGTGTAAGTGAAGAAATTAAATTCATCGACATTCATTAGATTCATCTGCTCAAAAGATGACCCAGCCATTACAGAGTACGATATTCGGCAAGAATGGTACTTCCCTCGACAGCCTGAATGATACGGCTTTAAACTTCTACTAAAATGAGACTTTCCTTTGAAGCTACATTGCTCTGGGATGAAATTACCTCTGTAACGGTGTGTATTTACAAACTTAAGGATAAGTGGGCGACATAGACTAATTGTGCTACAATATTGCACAGACTTTCTCATTAGTTTTCTAATCTCTCTAGTCGGGGCTAGCTGCACAGTGTTGACCCCCCCCCCTTCCCAACTGATTGCTATACGCGCCTAGAAGACATTTTGCTACTTTTCTCAATTTTCAGGAACCCTAACAAAGGAAATGAAATATGATTTTAAGAATAAAGAAGTGTAAAACATGCTATTGTGTGCAAATTTTAATTGAAAAAGTTGTAACCGTATTTGTAAAAAGTTGAATTTTTTATTGAGATTCATGTGAAGTCCTCCCAACAATTAAAATATCCGTTTCAAATTCAAGGGGCCGTGACATCGTCCAGATCGATCACAGAATATCAACTTTGGCGGAAATATTTTATACGGTTTAGCCGCTACCATTTTTCACGGATGGACAGACTGACGGCTGTCAATCAGTTTTTCAGTATCAAGCTACAAAACGGGACTATATTGTACAGAGAAAAGTGTTTACTACATTTGTAACAAGATTTATTCACTATTCTTTACAAGATTATTTTGTTATTTGGACCCCACAATAAGTTGTTTTTACTGTCGAAAAATCGCGTTTTTTTTGCTGCATCATTTCAATGCATTCTCTATAATATGTAACTAGTATACGAGAATGAGTAAAATGCCTATAGCATTAATTGAAATTTTGTTTCTCTATGAATTTACACCTTTTCAAAGGAATTATTGAAATACACGGTGAATATATTACAGATAGATTTCATTCCTACAGAAAAATTGCTTCTTTCCAACTCTAAAAACACCATTGAATTAGTGAAACAAGATAGGAAATGTGTAAGCGCGGAAGATGGGAAGTATCAGCGAAGGAACCTGAGCCTTGGTGAGCGGGGTTGCGCTATCTTCTTGTTAATGGGCGCAAATCGTCTGCCTGGTCGGAGCGCTGTGCTTTCGAAAACAGCGCCGATCAGCCGCAGAAGAGCGCGTTCAGAAACGCGACGCCCATCCCCGCCGCGGAGCTCCTTCAAGAAGCCAACTGCGTCGGCTAAGAGGCAAACTGCCGGCGTAACTGCGCAATCAGGCCGTCGCTGCCACCGGAGCCGCGCGCGGGGGCGAGTGAGAGGGGGGAGGCAGGGGCGGAAGGAGGGCACGGGCGGCAGCAGTGGGGCCGAGGGCGGGACCGGGGGCGGGGACAGGGGCGGGGGTGGGGACAGGGATAAGGACGGGGGCGGGGCGGGGGGGGCGGGGCGGGGGGCGGGGCGGGGGCTGGGGCAGGGGCGGGGAGGGGCGGGGTCAGGGGTGGGGGCTGGGGCAGGGCGGGGGCAGTGGCGGGGGCAGTGGCGGGGGCAGTGGCGGGGGCAGTGGCGGGGGCAGTGGCGGGGGCAGTGGCGGGGGCAGTGGCGGGGGCAGTGGCGGGGGCAGTGGCGGGGGCAGTGGCGGGGGCAGGAGCGGGGGCTGGGGCTGGGGATGGGGCTGGGGAGGGGGCGGGGGCTGGGGCGGAGCGGGGGCAGGGGCGGGGGCAGGGGCGGGGGCGGAGGCGGGGGCGTGGGCGTGGGCGTGGGCGTGGGCAGGGGCGGAGGCGGGGGCGTGGGCGTGGGCAGGGGCGGAGGCGGGGGCGTGGGCGTGGGCAGGGGCGGGGGCGTGGGCAGGGGCGGGGGCGTGGGCAGGGGCGGGGGCGTGGGCAGGGGCGGGGGCGTGGGCAGGGGCGGGGGCGGGGGCGGGGGCTGGGGCGGGGAGGGGCGGGGTCAGGGGTGGGGGCTGGGGCAGGGGCGGGGGCAGTGGCGGGGGCAGTGGCGGGGGCAGTGGCGGGGGCAGTGGCGGGGGCAGTGGCGGGGGCAGTGGCGGGGGCAGTGGCGGGGGCAGTGGCGGGGGCAGGAGCGGGGGCTGGGGCTGGGGATGGGGCTGGGGAGGGGGCGGGGGCTGGGGCGGAGCGGGGGCAGGGGCGGGGGCAGGGGCGGGGGCGGAGGCGGGGGCGTGGGCGTGGGCGTGGGCAGGGGCGGAGGCGGGGGCGTGGGCGTGGGCAGGGGCGGAGGCGGGGGCGTGGGCGTGGGCAGGGGCGGGGGCGTGGGCAGGGGCGGGGCGTGGGCAGGGGCGGGGGCGTGGGCAGGGGCGGGGGCGTGGGCAGGGGCGGGGGCGGGGGCGGGGGCTGGGGCAGGGGCTGGGGCGGGGGTAGGGGCGGGGGCTGGGGCAGGGGCTGGGGCGGGGGTAGGGGCTGGGGCAGGGGCAGTGGCGGGTGCTGGGTCGGGGGTGGGTGCTGGGTCGAGGGCGGGGGCGGTGGTGGGTGCTGGGTCGGGGCGGGGGCGGGGGTGGGTGCTGAGTCGGGGCGGGGGCGGTGGTGGGTGCTGGGTCGGGGCGGGGGCGGGGGTGGGTGCTGAGTCGGGGCGGGGGTGGTGCTGGGTCGGGGGCGGGGGTGGGGGTGGGGACTGGGGCGGGGGCTGGGGTGGGGGACTGGGGCGGGGGCGGGGGTGGGGGCTGGGTCGGGGGTGAGGATGGGGGTGGGGCGAGGGTGGTGGCGGGGGCTGGGGCTGGGGTAGGAGCGGGGGCGGGGCGGGGGCAGGGAGACGGGCAGGGACAGGGGCGGGGAGGGGGGTGGGGCGATGTCTGAATGGAGTCTCGGGGAAGGATCGGAGAGAACCGGAGGGAATGTTTGAAGGACAGCGGAAGAAAGATGGAAGGCAGGTGGAAGACGCAAAGAAAATAAGGTCACGACGGAAGGGTGAAACGAATTGATTGATTGATCGATTGTTGATTCTGGGTGCGTCAGCTGCAAAGGGGCAGGGGCAGGGGCAGGGGCAGGAGCGGGGTGGGGGTGGGGCGTGTACTGCTTGTTTTTTTCTCTGGAGGAGGCAGCGAGTTTCCTCCGCTGGGTGGTGAAATCCGGCGCCACCTACTCCCGGCTAGCGAGGATTTCTCCAACCACATGTCTCTCACCGCGGGGCACCGCCCCAGCCGGGCAAGCTCTAAGCTTCTGACTGATTTCCCGACACGTGGTAGTGTAGTGCATATTAGTGCGAGTGCAAATAAGGGATGAGGATGGATAAGGAAGAGTAAGGAAAGAACGCGCGCGCGGTCCTTGGCCCGTTTGTTAGGGCACAGCTCCGGCATTCGCGTGCTATTGATGGGAGAAACCACGGAAAACTACCGATCAGAGCAGACGGCCGCTAGAAATCTCCTCCTGGCAGTGACAGATCAGAACCTAGCTACGTAGTTAGTGTTGAATATCCTACTGATGTCGAAAATCCGTCGAGACTGGAACCCTAGGACCTCCCGATCAGAGGCACTGCAGTGACATCAGTTGATGCCCTGATCCGTGACGCCAAGAATGCATTGGAATGACTGAGACCGCTATTGCTGCATTGCTCGAACGATTGTATGACTCGGACATTGCTGTTTTCAGTATGCGGTTTATGGCTTGAGAAAAGTGTTCATCGTCAACGTTGCCACTCTAAGATCTTTATATAAGATAATGCTATTATGTGCGTCATACATTGCAGTGCCAATGGGATAATCCCCTTTTGTAGGATAATTTCGACTTCAAAATTAAATTCTAAGATAAATAAGAATTGAACAGTATGTTGTAGAATGGGACCCTGCAAATGTACACATTTCTAATAAGCCACCTGATAATACACCTAAAGGATTTACTCTTCAGAACAAGTTTTCTGGGAGCGTTCGGATTAGGTTCTCCAACATCGTATTCTGTGATAGGTAGCCATAGCGCGAAAGAACATCGGACAAGAAAAGTTGCACCTCACATATTTTTTTAAATTATTTAATTATAATTCTTCTTAATAGATTATTTTTTTACGTACTACGTTGGTAAAAATCATGCAAATAAATTTTTAAAATATATTTTTGTTAGTTGAATGTGGTGTCGCCGACGCTTTAGGTGGAGTGTGAATCAGTTTTGGGTCCAAAAGTCCATTTAAATTTTTTTTAATGTTTATGTTTTCTCTCGTCTTTCCTGTTTAAAATGAGACGTAAATGAGGTTGATACGACCAAGGGAAGTATTTTTATTTGTCTCTTAAAGTAACACGTGTACATGCCATAACACATGCGTATAAATATTCAAACCTGTTTTACGGTAAATTCATTTTTTCTCTAAAAAGGAACATTTTCTAACCAACTATTCATCATAAAATTTCAAACAATTTCAAATATTCACATAATTCCAAATATTTTAAATTAAGTGTATTGTACATGATAAATTAGCCGTATTCAGAAAATCTGTTATTGTTCGGATTTTACTAAGTGTCAATACTTGAACGAATAGACAGGAAAATATAGGGAAAAATAGTTCATACTCCTGATGACTTTTTATTTCATCAAAAACTAGCTTTTTCAAAATTTCCTTAATTTAGTAAGTGTATAAAGGGTAGGTTTTCACTGTGTAAACATATCACAGAGCTACCTCTAATATTTTGCCAGAAAATGTACATTAAATTAGCCACATTTTAACATTGACAGCATAGGGAATTCACACTCACCTTAAACTGTTTAAAAAATTTTCAGATGTTAAAAATTTCTTTGCATACAGAGGTTACAGGAAAAGGAACAATTTTTTATACGCTTACTTTGCTGATCTCAACGTCGCGACGTCGTCTGATCTTAACGTCAACGACGCGTCGTCTGATCTTAACGTCAACGACGCGTCGTCTGATCTTAACGTCAACGACGCGTCGTCTGATCTTAACGTCAGTCAAGTGTTGCCTCCAATAACTACTACTGTGTTAGTCAAAGAGGATCAAAATGAAATTACTATCGAATTTATTTCAAATATTTTCAACGTAAAAATTACCTCTAATAAAATAAATTGAAACTGAGAAACAGAATATTATATTAAATACAAATTTAATGTACACAATCGAACGCAACATTTATCATAAAGATTGTCAATGATTAATGAAGTGTCAATACTTGGTTTGTTAGTTGTTTTTTTTTGTGATTGGTCAGGAACCTGCATCATAATGAAAACTGTATGATAGTGAGTATTATTATGCAACGGTTTGCAGCCATCTAATGACAGAATTATTCAATAGGAGTAGAATAAATTAATTTATATAATAAACAGCATTGTTATAAAGTGAAAAAAGACATTTCATTAAAATCCTCCCTTAATTGTCTACCTTTTTGGCATCAGGGACCCTCAAAACGAGTTTTCTGTGAAAAATCGCCGTTTTGATGCAGTAATATTATACTTTCTCTACGGAAGCAGTGTACAAGAAAGTAAAAATCGTAACGTTTACTCTTTTACAAATTGAAGTATGTCATTTTTAGATTGCAAGCTGATTTTAACAAGTAAAATGAATTAAAATAATTAATTTCAATAAGATTTAAGAAATAGTGAACGAAAAATGTTAATAAGAAAAATAATACTTAAACAGTGAACTTCTGGAATCGGGCCTTATTTGAAGGTAGTCACTATCCATACTTTGAATCCGTAGAAAGCGAAGTACAGTATTGATACATGTTTGATGTACGAGATAATACATTCGTTTTAAAGTTATGAATTCTTTACGAGCGAATGTTTGAAATTTCCTCCAAAAATGTTTTACATCCTCTCTGTTGTGTACGTCAACATGAAACCAAACGAACCTTCAAGGCTACTTTTCGAATTTACTGAAATAATTTGATTATTGTTTCAAGGCACTTGTGTTTGATATGCTCATGCAATTCTTTAGAATTTTTTGTTTCTCAGAGATCTGCCCTCACGTACTGTATTTATTGAATTTTACCGTAATTAATTTCAATTATCCTTGCTGAACCCGAATAAACATTATTTCTCCACAATTCGAACGTCCAAGGATAATTCCTTCAAAACATACTTCAACCGCTGCCATTCTGCACGCAGGCTGAATCGGAACCAAACGTGTCACTGGAAATCCGGGAAGAAAAAATACGTCCCAAGTCGTGCCCGCGTCGCGTGCGAGGCGCACGGGCGCTGGGCGCCTTGGGCGCAGGTGGTGGCGGTGGCGGGGGCGGGGCGGAGCGGGCAGGCGGGGCGTGGCGGGACGGGGCGGTGTGGGGCGGTGAGGGGCGGGGCGGGGCGGGTCGGGGCGGGTCGGGGCGGGTCGGGGCGGGTCGGGGCGGGTCGGGGCGGGTCGGGGCGGGTCGGGGCGGGTCGGGGCGGGTCGGGGCGGGTCGGGGCGGGTCGGGGCGGGTCGGGGCGGGTCGGGGCGGGTCGGGGCGGGTCGGGGCGGGTCGGGGCGGGTCGGGGCGGGTCGGGGCGGGTCGGGGCGGGTCGGGCGGGTCGGGGCGGGTCGGGGCGGGTCGGGGCGGGTCGGGCTGGGGCGGAGAGGGGCGGGGCGGTGAGGGGCGGGGCGGTGAGGGGCGGGGCGGAGAGGGGCGGGGCGGAGAGGGGCGGGGCGGTGAGGGGCGGGGCGGAGAGGGGCGGGGCGGAGAGGGGCGGGGCGGGGCGGAGAGGGGCGGGGCGGGGCGGTGAGGGGCGGTGAGGGGCGGGGCGGGGCGGTGAGGGGCGGGGCGGGGCGGTGAGGGGCGGGGCGGGGCGGGGTGGGGCGGGGCGGGGTGGGGCGGGGCGGGGCGGGGTGGGGCGGGGTGGGGCGGGGTGGGGGCGGGGTGGGGCGGGGCGGGGCGGGGCGGGGCGGAGACGTCGCGCGACGCGACGCGGTTGTTAGCTCCTTTGTTGTCGATTTTCTGTAACTTCCCCGCGGGCCCACGTTCGTGCCTGGGGAGCCAGGGCACCTCGCCTCGCCCCCCTCCCCTTGCTTCTCCCCGCCACCTCGTCACGCCTCCGCGCCGGCGCCGAGCGCCGCCCCGCCCCTGCCCGTCGCGTCTCCGTCCCGCGGGGCTGATCCCGCCCCCGCCCCCCGCCGCGCCGCGCCGCGCCGCGCCGCGCCGCTCCGCGCCCTGAGCGAGTCGCATTGATTGAAGCGCCGCCCGCCGCAGTAATAGGGCAAATTGGCAGCCTTTACTGCTTCATCAGAGCCATCGCTGGGCCGCGCGGGCGGGGAGGGCGCTTGCGGCGAAAACACAATATGTTGTTGATCACAGCGCGCGCGGCGAGGGGCGAGGGAGAGGCAGAGGGCGGGGCGGGGCGGCCGGGGCGGGGGGGCGGAAGGCGTAAGGAGGGCCCGTGGGGGCGCGAAGAGACGGCATGGAGGACGGAGAAAACGCTTCGGAGGGTGGGGCGCGGAGGATGAGCGGAAGGAGCCGGGTCACGGCAACTGAGGTCGGAACAGGGGTGGGGCACGACAGCTGAACGAGCGAGACAGGCAGGAAGAGAGAAATAAAAGTAGGGGATTTGGGGAAAAGAAGAAGGAAGGGAAAAGAAAAAAAGAGGAAGAACAGAAGAAGGGAGAGCGGAATAAAAGAATGATGAGATGTTAAGGAGACATCAGAGAGTATCATAAAAGATCGAGTAGGGAAAGATAAAAGGATAAAGTGATGAAAGATGTATACTTAAGGAACAGAGCGGCAAGAATGACTAGTATCAGACAAGAGGAAGAAGGAAGCTGTTAGCGAAGGGGAGCTGAGGGGGCTGTGCGGTGACGGAAAGCATCGCCAGGAGGAACTCGTGGGAAGCGGTGGGGGTGGAGTGGGGAGCGGGCGCCCGCGCTCGGCGCCATCCGGCTCCGCCATCACGTCGTTCTTGCTCCGTCTACGGATTCACCGGGCTGGCTCTCCCTCTTCATCCCGCGCGGTGCCGCTCCGCCCCCGCCCCCACCGCCGCCGCCGCCGCCGCCCCCACCGCCCCCACCGCCGCCGCCGCCGCCGCCGCCGCCCTTATTGCCGGCGAAATGCAATTTGCTCCGGGCGCCGCCGAGGGCGCGCGCGCGCGGCGCGGTGGTGGAGACGGCGGCGGCGGCGGCGGCGGCGGCGGCGGCGGCGGCGGCGGCGGCGGTGGGGGCGGGGGCGGGGGCCGCGCGGAATGTTAGCGTCTTTGTCGGCCATCGGCGCCGCTCCGCGCCGCTCCGCGCCGCACCGCGCCGGCGGGCGGCGCGCGTGGATTAGCTCGTCCTGGCGGAGCGAGGGCGCACGGCACGTCGCGCACCTGCGCACTCGGCGGGAGGGGGCGGAGGCACGCCACGTGACGATCCGCAACGCGCCGCTCGTGTTTGTCCCTTCCGGCCTCGCGCTCACCCCGCGCACTCGCCCCACTCCACTCCGCCCCGCCCCGCTTCCCCCGCCCCCTCCCCGCCCCGCCCCTCCTCATGTCGTCTCGTCGACCGCATCCCTGCTACTTCGCTCCTTCCCTGCTGCAGCTACGGGGGCACCGTATCTCTGCTATCTACCGCACCATCTCTACTTGCACCATTTAATTTTACCTGTTTCTATCACATCATCATCATCATCATCATGGCCAACACCTCGCGGATGGTCTCACTGACATTAATGTATAGTTTTGACAAAATCGATTCTCTCCTTTCAGTAATATCATATCTACTCTGCGCACACGATCCCCAAAGCTCTTTCCGCTCCATGAATTGGCACCCCTTACTTTCCTTCCATTCGCTTATTCATAGCAATCGTCGCCATATATCATAACAATTCTTCCGTATAATCGTGTATCCAAACATTTTGCTACACATTTTCTTACCATTTTGGAAAAAAATATAATCTGAATATTTATACTTCTCAAATTCAAAGATGTATTCAAAGTAATGATAAACTATCGTGAGCATCCGACATGTAGCAAGTTTACTTCAGGGAGCAAAATGTACCTGCTTGAGAAATGTGTTCGTGCGTACTCACTACTATGTTACACGAATATCGGCAGGTTTTAGTTACTATTACCACATATTTTCTAAACTTTGCATCACTATAACCGCTCACTTCCCTCCAATGACTACTCCTCCATCGAAAGGCATCTTCGGCGTGATCGTACCGTCTCTCCATTGAATATCGTCCCGTTGCTTTCGTCAACCTCTGAACCACTCACACCAATGCGTCATCCCTCTTGTTTATTACTCCCGTCTACTCCATCACTTTACCGCAACTCCCTTCCTCTCGATCTCTAAAGACACGGATGTTTCAATAACCAGCCTCCCTACCCTTTTCGGCCAACACCGCCCACTCCAAGTCCTTCCCTTCGCCCGCGCATTCCAGACCTCCCGCCCGCGGGGCCTCTGCTGCTCCATTCCGCAGCGGCGGGGCGAGGGGGGCGCGGCGGGGCGGGGCGAGGAGGGCGGGGGCGGGGGCGGGCCGGGCATTTCAGCCTTGCCCCTGGGGGTTGGCGGGGGCGGGGTGTGGGCGTCTGCGCAGAGTAATTGCGAATCAAAGGGCGGCAGTCGCCGATAAGGCGCGCGAGAGTAATCCAATCCGGCTCGTAATTGGGGACACGCGGCGGCGGCGGCGGCGGTGACCGCCCGCCCCGCGCGTGCCTCCCGCCTCCTCCTCCCCCTCCCCCTCCTCCTCCTCCGCCCGACCGTCCGCTCTGCCGTCCGCCTGGTCCCCCGTCCTCTTTCCCCGTTCGCGAGTCTAATTACAGCGCACAGCAACGGGAGCCCGGCTGCCGCGGCGGCGGCGGCGGCGCACAGCAGAAAAATAACTTGCAGCGCCGCTCGCCCGCCCACCCGCCCGCCCGCCCACCCTCGGACCGCGTGTTTTGTTAGATTGTTCGGCAATTTTCGATGTGTAATTGCCCTATACATACGGTATAATAAAACTCCGGGCTCCGGGTAAGCTTACAAAAGGTTCCATATACGACGCGGCGATCTCGGAGCGGCAGCGAACGAAAAAAGCGCACAAAAAAATAAACACGAAAAAAGCTGCGCCATCACATCGTTGCAAATTTTAAACTTCAATAAAACTGAGCGCACTCCAGCCAGAGGGCGCTGGCGAGCTGCCGGCGCTGCGGGGGAGGTGAGGAGGGGGGGGGAGGGGAGGGGAGGAAATGGTGTGAGACGGGGTGCGCGAGAGGTGGAGAATGTGTAGGTGAGGTGTCTAGTAGAGGCAATGGAACGTAAAGGGTGAGCGATTTAGATGTCGTGCGATAAAAAAGAAACGGGCAGTTTTAACGGTATCTTGTGCAGAGTTCGAAATTGGCGCAAGATGTAGTAATGAAACGAATCGTGAAGTGGCGAAGGAGATTGAAATTGGAACAAGTGAGAGAATTGCGTCAGACGAGATTCATTTGTCAAAATATTTTTATATCAGGTGTACATTTGTATTGATTTTAATGGAGGAAACTGGTGGATAAAATTTGCAGTACAAAGAAATTTGACGAATACAAGTTTTGACATCAGAAAGCCTATCTTCTGACATTGATTTAGAAATTAAAAGATACGCGGTGTTGATAAGAAATGTGCATTAGAGAATGATTTCTAATAGCATTGAATCCAACGAAGAACCATGCAAAACAGGTTAACTGATTTATCGATGAAATTCGGTGATTTAATAGTCAATGTCCCAAGGTTAAATGTGCGTGAAACTAAGTCGCAATCATTATGATAAATTTTGGACACGTTCATGTCGTGATAAAAGATTGACAAGCTATCCGAAGAAATATCTTACGTTAACTCATAGTTATTTAAAGTAACGTAAGAACAATAAGAATTATATTTTAGAAAATAATAATACGGGATACAAAACCCTGTTTATTATAGTGTATCAAGAAACAGAATCGAAAATGTCTTTAAAGACCTCTTTTTACAAAAGCATTTAATTGACTTGGATGACAAGTAACTTTTATTTTTTTCTTAACTTTACTCAATAAAATGCAAATGGTGTATAAGGAACATTATTTCCTAACTTATTAGAGCCTGGGACTTCAAACTTTGAGCATTTTCCATCAAGTTAAACTACAACTTTTATCATAGCATTTTTTTATACGATTTCGTCATTTCATAAATAATTCCGAGTGTTTTATATTTTCTTACATATTTATTTTTTTGAGAAAATGTCTTCTTGATCCTTCAGTGTAATCCCACTTCTTCTCACTCAAAATTCGTTTTCTGTCAAAGGAAGGAAGTCGCACCGTCAAACCATTACATTGCCAATATATTGTAGGTTATTAAATTCTCTATTGAGTTGTCCAAGTATTTGTATGTCAGGATTGTTTCATATGCCCTTCGATAAGAATATATAATTCAGACACGAAATATCGTGCCATTGAGTTGACACTAACCCGCCGGGCGTTATGTAATGCGCATTGTATCCTATGGGAAACAGCACACGAGGGCAGTGTTAATCTGTGACGCGCGTTATTTATCGCGCGTCAATGCGACGCTCGTGTGGCACAGGCGTCAATTTATTAGAGATCTCTGGTTTTAAGTATAGTATTAAGTGAATCAATTATAAAGAATGGATGAGGTGTACAATATACATTATATTAATTTATTTTATAATTAATTTACAGAAAACATTTCAATTTCACAAAGTATTCTTTATATTTTCTCTACAATGTTTCTTTTGGACTGGGTTACAGCCTTAATGATCCTTCAAATAACACAACACAATTGTTTTGCTTTTCATCTACTATCAAGAGTGTATGAAAACCGAACATTGTTTTAAAATCCCTCTCGTAAACTTTGGAAAAGTTTTTAGTGTCTTCCTAATTGAAATGTCCCTGAAGGGTCTCTCATCATCTTCAATATTAGTATCGTTAATTCATCCCCATTTTTCTCTTAGATTCCTCTAAAGGTGAATGTCAGAGCTGTTTGTCATCTCATTTGGTGCATTCAAATACCGTTCGCATAACTAATTCGTAGATTACAGCAGGGAGAATCTCTCCAATCTTTGCTCGAGTTTGACATATGCGTTATTGCAGCGACCAGTATTTAATGCAGTTTCGTCACAATGTATTGGATATGACACAATGTTTTCACAATGAATATTTAACTTGACTACAAAACCATAGCATTTTTGTTCATCACAAGAACGATATTTGTCTCTCTTCGTAGCTCCTTAGGCCAACTTTCAAACCCAGTGGTAGCTTTTAGGTGAAAGAACAAAGTCATTTTAACCGTCAAATAGAGGGATCGCAAGGTGTTTACTTGTAGAAAAAACTTTTTTCTTATCTCCTTTTTTTATTTCAATGTAAGGTATCTGGCGATATAAAGACACAACGGCTAAGAAGATCCTCTTTTCTATTTTAACGTTGTTGAAACTGAACTTTATCTCTGTAATGGTCTTTCGGGTTTTAGTAACTGTCAGATTTTTAATCGAATTTTTGTCAAGTTTAATAGAAAATCATGGAAATTGAATGAAGAATTTATTATCGGCAATTCTTCCAAAACTCACCAAGTTTCGATAGCACTTTGATCCTAATCAACAGGTACTTACTGTAAAAATAAATAAATTACATTTCTATTATTTACATTGATGTAAATAATGTATGTAAATGTAAATAAATAAATTTAAATAATATTGTGGATAATTGTTTTCTTTGAGTACATTTATTATATGCTTGATGAAATGAGTAATTAGTGAAATGAGTTCAAAATCCTTCAGGTTCACAACCTCAATCTGAAGATTCAACAATATGATAGTGCGTTCAAGAAACAAGATTACAAACTTCTAGGAAATGTACAGAGGGAGAAATGATCACTCTTTCCGAATGCACACGTTGTAGGAAATTTCAAGTAATGACCTGTTCGTCTCACATGTAACGAATAACACATACAAGTTGCACATCTGACATGTTCCCCTGATTTTTAGGCTATTTCATAAGCATAGATGTTTAGCAGGTCACGTTCTGGCAGAGTCAAAATGAGTTTGTACGGGTGACCAAAATTTCAGGGGGCAAATGCCAGATGAATTAATTCCATTACATGTAATTTACCACTACATGTTAATTGACAAAAGGTGACCGTTTTTTACTTTTCACTTCGGAGTAGAGAAATTTGTGAATTGCTGCGCGAAAAAAACGGCGAATTTTCGGCCGAAAAATTCTTATTACAGGGCCCTGGTAACGAAAAAGTACATCCAGTTCCTAAATTTAGAAAATAAAATCCTCCAAGACGTGGTGTAGGCAGAATCCATGTTTTGTGGGTCTTTGGTATAGAAAAATCGAATGACGGCATTATGTCCGTGTGTCCGTCAGTGAACAACGGTAGCAGCTAAACCGTTCAGCCGATTTTCTCGATTCTCGATGGATATTTTCCAATAGATCTGGCTGATGTTGCGGCCCCTTCAATTTGAAACAGATGTTTTACTTTCGGGAGTACTTTACATGAGCCCTAGGGACACTTTTCAAATTTTCAAAACAATGGCTCCATCGTTTTTTATTAATTTTGTTGTTGGATGGTGTGAAGGACGTTCAACAGAACGATGCAGGTCTCATTTCTGTTGAAAACTGATTTTTCGAAATTTGCAAACATTTTTTCGGCTTCTTCCTACAACTACTATTATGAAGATAGTTGTTTTTCCCTTAATTAAAGCTGATTCTTAAAAACAGATTTTGAAATAAGGTCATGTACAAACTTTCGAAAATTTGAATACTTATCGTGTAATTTTGATTGAAAATACAGGCGAGAAAGTATGAACTGTTTTAGCACCACTAGTTTACTTCTCTAAATCTCCTAAAGGTGTCTAAAGTTCGTAACACTTGTTCTGAGACATCCTGTAATGTGATGCAGAGTTATATCCAGCAATTACATGTTGCCACATGCCATTTAATTTTGGGATCTAATAGAATTTTTTTATTTTCTGTCACCTAAATATTGTGTAAAAGATGATTAAATGCAAGGTACATTACAGGGTAAACGCTTGATTGGTATTGTTGAAAGAAAAATATTATTCCATCTTTATCATCAACGTGCATAAAATGTAAAAACATTAACCCTGTGCAATACCGTGTATTTCATGACAAAAAGTTACGATTGGAAAAATAATATTTTAAGGGCTATTTTCAGTATTAAGTCTGTAATGTAGAAGATTTATATTCCCTATTTTAAAGACTTTATGCAAGAAATGAAATTATTTGCAAGATGCACTGAAAGATTATCTCTGAACTTAATATCTTCAATATTAGGTTAAAATAAAAACATGATTGTTTTATTAGGTTATACTTATATGTTGTCCACTGAAAAATTATATTAAATCTGTATTTTATACTTCTACACCAAAAAACAAACTTTTGGGATTCCTAGGCTTCCAAGTTTGCCATCTATTTCTAGAACATTCTAGGTCCATAAGATGGATTTTCAGTCACTCGACTTTTTATCTTGTAGTTTCTTTTTCATTAATGTTATAGTGTCTGGCTTGCTTCTCACACTACCCCTAGTTTCCTCTCATAGTTTCCTTATTTCTTTCCATATAAAGTAAAAAATGTTGAAAATAATTTCACATTGGTAACCACGCATAGCAAGGTCGATGCGCAGCATATTATTTTATTTAAAAAATAGTTGGAAACAACGTACAGATAAAATGACTTCATCATTGAAATGTGAAAATATTGAAGATTAATAATTATTTCACCCAAAAGTGAAAATACATATTTTTTTCGCCTACCGGGTCCCCATAAGCTAGGCATTTCGCCGAGTACCCTTGCAAGTCGCATCTTAAAGACCGCTGCGACAACATACACTTTTCCTGACCACTTTTCCTGACCCCAATTCATAGCTTTTTAATACTTGGAACTTTTAGTTGTGCGAGTTAAGAAACTTTAAGTTTTCTGACATGTACCGTATAGACGGCATCACCGTACAGGATTGTCGAACTTTGCCAGCTGCCCTCAATTCATAGATTCACTAAAAAACTAGTTCATTACTGAAGATTTTGTGAGAAAATTGTCTACGTTTTTTTATCATACGTATCACGATCCGCAAGGAATTTTGCGAATTTCTTGACAGTCTTTCTCGATGCACTCGTGGAATTTATAATGCTTTTTTTGCGAATATATACGTGAAAACAGAAATGACTAAATAAGACAAAAATAAAGTTTTGTATTTTTAACACAATACTTCATTGGGAAACGTCTTAACCCATATATATCCCAGGATATCCAAAGTAGTATTAATATCATGAAGAGTCCTAAGCAAGACCACACATGGGCCAGATCACCCTAATAATTAATATCAACAAAATAAACCTGAAAAAGTACTGAAACCTGTGCAATTTAAAACATAAATTTTACATTGTGTGTTTATGAATTATTATAAATTTTTAATAAAAGTGTAATTGGGGGCCTTTATCCAGTGGGGTCCCTAAGTCCACATGCAGTTTGTTTACGAATTAATTCACCGTGGATCATTATTTCATGTAAAACACGGAAGTTATAATAATATGAATTCAGAATGTTTCGTTTATATTCTAAAATACCTTTTTACAAAGAGAAATAGGTATAAAAATAACCCACAACGTTACAAGAAACGTAAACAACAAGTTTTTGAATATCCAGATCTTACCATAGCTCTATGAATATTATTTAGATGTAAATATGTGACTACATTTTCAAGAACTAGCGCTCTACCTAAGGCAAGTATTGGCAAGGCTTGCGTTTATTTGCAATTTTCAGTTTTTCAATCGTTAATTTTCATACATTCTTTCATCATAATCTTCTGTTGTTAACTTGAAAACGAAAACGTAAATAATCTATTGACTACATTTTTAAATAGAATAAAATATCAACTTAAGAACTCTGTAATAAATTATTTTAAAAGAACTTCTTTTGCGAGAGATGTGTCCACATTCTACGAACTTGATGGCCTCACTATTCGGGAGAAAAGGCCATTTATTTTAATTATCATCATCAATTACTCTACTAGGACATCTCAGATTTACCTGCAGAGCATTTATATTTAATAATAAAGTCATTGATTCCAATGTTCGGCAAGGACTCCCACTTAAATAGTGGGATGACTCATAATTGAAAATCGTTTTCAGGTGAGTTAGTCTTGGAGAGCGTTATGTTAGTATATATATACAAGATGAGTCAGAAGGAAAGGTACATGCTTTGAGGGGTGATACTACGGTTGATTCTGAAGAAAATACGTCTAATGAAAAAATGCCCTTTTCTTAAGTGTTTTAGGGTAAACTAATGAAAATAACTAGGAACGGGAAAAGGGCAGGTGACAATAAATGAAGATACTGTTAAGTTATAGTTTGTTTAGTGGTGTAAATTTCCTCACAAAAGATGTCCAAACAGTCGACGGTCAACTTCAATGCATTTTGCTGCTACTGTAGACAGGTGTTGTATTGCTGATTTGAGCTCATTTCTGCATTCATTTACATCAGCACAATCATCTAAAATACGAGCTGACAGTTCCTCTTTTGTTTCTATTCTGCTCTTGTAAACTCCGCTCTTTTGCCAACGACACAAACCATAATACAATGGGGTAAGATAGGGTGACCTCGGTGGCCAAGCAATGTCTCCACGGCGACCGATCCAGCGACCAGGATACGTGTTGAGATTCTGTGTCACTTGTCACGGAATGTGCAGAAGCTCCGTCATGCTGAAGATACATACGAGCTCGTGTTGCCAAAAGGATATCCTCCACGTATTCTGGTACCACATTTTGAAGAAAATCAAGATACCGTGCCCCGTTAAGACGGTTATCTAAAACAACTGGACCAGTTTACCCTGAAACGGTTACGAAATGGGCATATGTTAATTAGAAGTTTTTTGTTCAGAATCACCAGCAGTATCACCCCTGAAAGCATGTACCTTTCCTCCTGAATCACCCTGAATCACTCCTGAAAATAAAGTAGGAATTAATCTACCTTCAAAAAAATGTAAAAAGATAATATGTCAATTCTCGAAAAAGCACATATTAGTATCAATATTAAAAAAATAATTATAAAAATAAATAAATTCCTATAATAATCACCCTGTATTAGAGCTTTTATATTAGTGTCTGCTTGATTCATTGTGCAGAGCTTTTAGAACTTTCAGACATGACGTTGAAGCTCTGTTAACTCGTTCGCGGTTCTTCAGTGGCGACCCCGCGCTGCTCGGTGCTTCTGAACCCCGCAGTAGAGACCGCGAGCGACGCCGCGCACGACTGGCGGTCGGCCGAGCGAAGGGGCGGGGCGCAGAGGGGCAGACGACATTAATCAACGGGAGAAAATGCCGTCGTCTAAGCCAAATCGATAAAAATAAAATCAAATGCAGTAATATAATTTTTATTATTTATTATTTTTTAAACTTCTGTTAGGGTTACCGAAATGCACTCCTGGATACATGGTAAGAATGGAGACGGGTTCGGCCCCATTGAGTACACAAATTCTGAAGAGAGCAATGCTGTACTTTACGAAATTGATACAAATGCCTGAAAATAGATACCCAAAACAATACTATATACTATTAAAAAAACTAAGTTACACGTCCGAAAATACTCACAATCGAAAATATAACTGGGTTAATATTCTGAAAACCAACCTCGAATTCCTCGGTAGCGATCAGCTGTTTACTGTCTACTAGATTCCAATAAGACTGAGACGACAAATTTCACATATTTGCAACCTGTACGCAGATAATGTCTTTCAAAAGGATCTAAACAGAGTAGCGTTCTCATCCTACGGTCCAATTTACAAATTAATAAAAGATACAGAATCCCCTAAATGTGAACCATACTTATACTCGATAATACCATTAGCACAAATCAAAATAATGGCACAAATTAGGCTTGCTGGTTTAAACATCGTAAAACTAAAATTCAAAAACATAACCTACAAACTATCGGAACTAGAAAGATGTATGGTATACAATCTCAATCAACAGGAAACATTAGAACATATTATAAAACTGTGCCCAATTTATGAACCATTAAGAAACAATGTGGTAAAAAATCAAAACATCCTGGAACTATTGAGACTAAATGATCAAAACAATATTCACTCATTTTTTTCATTTTCTTAAATCTTGCTTTAAGTTACGATCATTTGCTCTATTTGAATGAATTTGCTGTATTGAATAAAATAACATGTAATGTAAATATATTAAAAGTTTTGTTAGTTTTAGTTTTTTTGTTTTTTGTTTGTAATTAATGTGTTTTTGTGATTTGAAATTTTTGTTTTTGTAATTTGTTATGTTTTTGAGTAACTGTATTGATCTGACTATTTCATTGATTAATGATGTACATAATTGTATAATGGCTTATAATTAAGGTTAAAGCCAATAAAATAAATATTCATTCATTCATATTATTTTTATTACTGCTCCAATTTCGTGGACATGATTATTAAAAAAACAAATATTCGATATTATCCATGAATGTCTCCGAATACATCAAAAGAGAAAGAATACAAATAGGGGTTAAATGACTGCAATAAAAGGATAACAAAATTTTTTCTTAGCTTTGTATAATGCTGTCTTTTGATGGCTGTAACCCGTTGCATAAGGAAACTCATTACGATGCAAATTTCTTTGTGATACAGGTTCTTGACCAATCACTGAGAAACTTCCAAAACAAGTACTGACATCATTGAGAATCGTTTTACTAAATGTTTCGTTTGATTGTGTACATTAAAATTGCATTTAATATTATATTATGCTTCTCGGTTTTAATTTATTTTATTATTAGTAATTTTTTTATGTGAAATATTATTTAAAATAAATTTGATCGTAATTTCACTTTGATCCTATTTGACTAGCGCAGTGGTAGTTATTGGAGAGAACATTTGACTGACTTTAAGATCTGAACGTAAGTCATTTTGTTTTATACGTTGCTGCCGTGTGGTTATCCTTACCCGCGAATTCTTTAGTTTAAAGGGTCTAGTGAATGAAAAGTGGAGTTGACACCTCCAGAAATAAGAAAAAAAGCGAAAATGGTGACGTTGGAATTATTATCAGAATTATCGATGTAATGGGTATAAATACACTCGTGTAAAGTTTACTATACTTGCTCGTTCCTCGCTGGAATCGTAATATCACACTCGTGCATTAATATCCATCATTACATCATCGTTTCGTAATGTACCTACTATTTGTTTATTATCCAGTCTTTGAAGAGGAAGTGAGATAGTACGCCAAGATTATGTTGGCGGATAAACGAAATTTAAGTCTGAATGTAAGAACTAAAGTTTCACCGGGGCAAGCAAAGCACAGGAGTCAGGAAAGCGGAACGCGGTTTCGGGCGCGCCAGCCTTGTCGTGGCCGTCCCGCGTTCCGCCGCCGCCGCCATCGCCGCTCGGCTCCTCCCGCGCCGCCGCAGCTGCCGGCCGCCGCCGCTCCTCCGGGCGATCGCGTGGTTGCAGCTTTCGCAGCTTCCCGGGCGGCGCGGCGCGGCGCGGCGCGGCGCGGCAGCGCGAAGCAAGGCGGAGCGGAGCGTGGGGGTGGGGGTGGGGGTGGGGGTGGGGCGGGGAGAGGTAGTGCAGGGTGGGACAGCAGGGTCTGAGGGCGGGGCAGGCGCCGGAGCGCTGAATAGCGTGTTTAGGCCGCGCTAAATGCCACCTAATTCGATTGCGCCGCGCCACCCGGTAAGTACAGGGTTAAGAGCGAGCCCGCCCGCCACCCCCCTCCTCCTCCTCTGCCAGCGCCGCCGCCGCCCTCCCGCCCGCGCCCGCGCCCGCCGCGCGCTGCCTGCAAATCTGATTACCCGGCATCAATCCAGCCTTGTAATAAGCTAACCCCGCCCGTCTGCCGCCGTCGGGTCTCGGCGCCCCCCCCCTCCCCCCACTCCTCCCCGCCCCCGCCACGCTCTTCCGCGCCCCGCCTCCGTTGCCAAGACGTGGGCGCCGTAACTCGATTGCGCTCCGCCGCCCGTCCCGCCCCCGCCCTGCCACGCCCCGCCCCCGCGCCCGCCCCGCCGCCGCCGCCGCGGCAGCTGAATACGTAATGCGGCGCTGAATGGCGTTCGGCGGCGGCGCGGGTGGCCTTCTACGGCACGCCGCCCTCGCTTCGCCCCACCCCGCCCGCGCCAACAGCCCCGCTCCACCCTGCTCAGCCCGCTTCGCCCCGCAGCGCCGCGCCCGCGCTTCGCCGCTGTCGCGTTCGGCGAAGGCACGGCGGCGGCGGCGGCGGCGGCTGCGGAGGCTAAGCGGGGGCGGAATGACTGCGGAGAAAACGTGCGCGACAAGCTGGCTAAGCTGGAGTGCCCTCCGACGAGAGATGAATTCACCTCCGCGCGTTTTCTGGGAGAGGGAAAGTGAATGGTACCTGCACAGTGGTTGGCGAGAGAGCGGCGGAGACAGTGTGTCAAGTCGTCTGTGTTGGCCCTTCTAAAATGAGTGTATTAATGCGACCGAATGTGACATATAATTTGTTCTTGAAATTAATAAGTTTATCAAATTAAGTGTTGTTTTACATTTTCTTTGAGACAGTAATCACTTACGTCGTAAAATATATATTTTGCAAATTACATGAAGGTTAAGGAATCATAAATAGAGACAGGATTTTTATGTAATTACATATTTTTTTATCTTTCTACTTATCGTTCTCAAAATTTTAATCTTGGCGAATTGTCGCCGTCCTAACACAATATCCAATTTTTTCGTAACATATTTTTACATAATTGGTACTATATTACATATTTTACATATTGCGCTATTTTCTCAATATTTCGTTTGATTTTATCAATTTTTGTACATATTTTTAATGAAAAGAAGTTTTTTTTAAATTAGCGTTTTCCCCAACATTATAACTGCATGCTACTGCGTACTCTACTCGAGGTACACTTCGTGAAGACGCGGTCGGAAATTCTCATAGTCCGACGCGCCTGCTTCTGCTATCTCAGTAGCGGGAAGTGCGCGTCAGCGACAAATCATTCTCACTTTTGGTGTGAAAAGTGTCATTGAACGCCGCGTTTGATGACCATTAACCGTAATTTCCAAGAAACTGGCGATCGCCGTCGTGTAACACTTCAATGAGAATATTCCGTGCTGCAGTGATTGTTTGCTGGTCGTAAAATTCGTCAGTTTGTACGATGGCTAAACTACATTCCTGGATAACACTTTGTGAAGGTTTTACTACTGATGGGAAAGTTGTATGGTGCAAGTGTATATCAACCTGTGCTTTCCAAATGATTTTTAAAACGTTTGCATTGATTTTAAAATTTCTACAGGAATTTTTTTATAAATGTAAGTTCGTATTTTTTAAATGAGTTTTGTAATTAGAGTATTTTAATATTACATATTATATCCAATTTTACATATTTATTACATATTCTTACCATTATCGTTACATATTTATGTACATATTTTGACGTTTCATACTACATATTTTTTCGGTCTCTAATCATGAATGTTGATTTTTACCGTTGCCAGCAAAAGTGTTTTTTCATAAATATGAACTCATAAATTAACTTAATACTGCTCGCTCTAATAACTATTTACGATCCAGGAAGAGGGCTATTATTTGCCGAAGAGACATTTTCGTAAAATTATTGATGCGCAAAAATTAGTCACCACCGGTGTACGTCCCCAAGCTTTTAAATGCTCCTTCTTTGAGCAAAAATAGTACAATTAGTTGTACTTGTATAATAGAGAGATTAGTGCAATGAGATGACCTGCAATTGACGGCAAGAGGGCAACTACCGAAGCCTAGTTGGAGATGAGCAACCACTTTATAATCGACAAGAACGGCAGAAAAATTTTTGTGCTATTGTTAGAAATAAAAAATAATTAAGTGTAGCATTAACATTCTTAAACTTTTTAAAATTAAAATTCTCATACATTAATAAATTTATGGAGCGGAACGAGAATTTACAAATATATAAATTCTTGGAATTCTTTTTAAGATAGAAATGATCGATCATATCCGCGCTTTCATTTATGAAGCGAAGAACATAAATAGACTGCTTCCATACTGGTTGATAATACGAAATGTAAAAATAGTACTGCTTTATTAATATCGATTATTTACTTGTCACCTCTAGCAGTCATGTTGGTTTTTGGTAGTATTGCAAAGGAAACCTCTTCATCTACAAGTGATGAAAAAACTCAGTCGAGGAATATTCTTGATATCAAACGTTACTGACCACCGAAAACCTTTCTAAGCAAAGAATATTTGGTGATAAAATTGCAAAGAATCTAAAATTCTTGTAGGTAAGCGACAATATGTACATACGCACCTACAGGAAAATGAATTGAATGAATTTCAGTAAGAACACTTGATACTGAGCTGACTTCAAAACATACAATTGACTTCAAAACATACAATTCGCTCAGTCTGATGTAAATAAGGTCTCTTAAGCTTCTTAAAAGCCCAAACTGTTTTGAAAATTAACACCACTAGAGATAAGGAAGTAACGGATACAATTTGGGTGATAATGGACCGGAACCCATATGATCTATTTTGTGGTATTTGATGTTGAAAAATCCGTTCCGATAGTCTAAAATCGATATGGTCGGACGTCGTCGATGTGAAATGATATTTATTATTAAACATGCTATGATACATCTTGGAGCAAAACTCCTGGTAATTTATTCCATGGAGCATGGTATTCTCTTCTTTATTCCAAATTGAGTAATATTCAAAATTGGCCAACATTCTGCAGAAAGGACACAAGTCTCAAGTTTGTCAAAAATGAGTTAATGCTGTATTATTGTTTCTTAAATATTACTATGTCCGGCAGAAAAGATCCAACTATCTATCTGCATGTTTATGTCACCTATGAACTGATTTTGAAAACAATGAATGAATATCCCACACTTCTCTTTCTGGAAAAAGAATGCATGTGGTGTTATCCCTTTCAACAGAAAAAGTAATTCTGCTTTGTGACATTAGTAATGCAAACCATTCTGGGAACAAACTACAGAGCTATCACGAAGAAATGTAGAGAGAGAAATGCCCTTAAAATTGTAAAAATTAGGTTTATTGGAATGAGCGATCTGAAACAATTTTTATTAAGCAGAAATGTGGATTCAAAGAATGAGAATATTCCCTGGTTGGAGTCTCGCTAAATAATGCTAGAGAAAAAGAAAGAATACTCTATTTTCATTTAAAATTCACTTGTAGGGGAGTTTTATGAGATGAACGTCAAAAAACAAAAAAAGGGGCCGGCCCGCTTGAAATCTCTTTGAGAACAATTTGTTACCGTTGTAGATCAATGGAAAGCCAATTCCAGTCCCAAAACCTCAAGACATAAAATCTACTTTGAATTTAATTCCAGGAGACGCTCCAGGTTTCTACGCCGCTTTGCTAGAGAGAATATGGAGGACGATGTCGATTGTTTTTCTGGGTGCTAGATTACGAAATTAAATTCTTGGCATGTTGACAAGGTAACAACAGTTGTGTGTGTGTGGATGAATAATACTTATTGAGACAAGAATTATTGCTGAAAAGTAAAACCTATTGCTTGATTCAATACAGTAGAATTGATTTTGATCTATCATTCCGCATAAAGCATCTGCATCTACATTGTGGCGTCGTTTAATTAATCAGACAGACACGAAGGATTCGTAACAAAACAAGTTTATTTGTAACTAAAGAAATAAATAATGTTGCACAAGTTCATTTACACTTATCCGTGCTTTACGGAACCCTCCTAAGTACAGCTTATCCTAGTCACCACCCGCGACTGCCTTGCGAGTCCCCACCCGCCCTTGCTTGACCGCAAGATACAGCGAACGCTTGACCGCGTCGCTAAATGTGAGACTGACGTTTCCCCCAGACAAGTCCGACCGCTCGCCCTGGAGCGCAGTGCGTGAGCACTTAATGAAGAGACCAGTTCGGCTCCGTGTCGCAAATGTATCCTGGCTAATATGCCCTTACCTTACCTTATATAGATACGGTCACATGACCGACCGGTCACATGATCTACTCCCACTCCGTGACTACAGTGACGTGGGCGCCCCACGTGACCTCCGTCCCTCAGACCTTGCTAGTGCGACGTTTGTAACGTAAAAAACAGACCACTGTGACGTGTCTTGCCGCCTCCCTGGCGATGCCTCAGCGTCCTTTCAGCCTAAACCCATCTTAGACACGCCCCCTTCCTGCTCAACCTAATGGTCTGTCTATTTGTGGCTTCCATAGACAAAGGCACATCCTGCCTTTATGTATACAAGCGTCACTATGCCACAACATCTATATTCTGAATAATCCACTTCTACATTCATCTACCATTCTGCATAATCCACAAAAATGTGTAATATCTCAGTATTAAAAAACGCTAGAGGGGCCAATTTTGTATAAAGTAGATGCCCTTTAATATTATGTTTGTTGAAGTAATCGGTACATACACATTTTTTATCTTTTAATTTATTATTAGTAATTAACGTTAGGTCTATTTTTTCAGTTCGGTTTCTTTGTAACTTGGCTGCTTTCTGCGCAATGTGACCCAATTAGGCAATTAAGAAAATAAACAAGCAGGGATTACAGGACGTTTCGTAGTGTATTTTGAATTGCAGAAGTGCTTGCTTCTGATGAAATAACGTTTCGCTCATAGTCCCTTGAATTAAGATGTTAGGCAAACATTTTCACATAAATGATTTTTGCTTGTGTCTCACACAACTTCCTAGGCAAGACAAATCTGAATACACAAACACATAAAATGACAGACACAAATCACATTAAAACCATTTGCTCAAACTACTTTGAATCGCCACACATGCGTTGGAGGTTGCAAACAGTTTGCCATTACCTGCGGGGAGTATTAGCAATGCGATCCATTTTCATCAACTCTCCATTTCCGCATTTGCGCCGTTTCGCGCCGGTCGAATAGGTTTTAACTCGTCGAACACGGGGCCTCCCGGCCAATTGTGCCCATGAAGCGACGCGACCGGCGAAGTGTTCGAGCCGCATCGCGAAACAGCTCCGAAAGGACCGACTGATGTGGTCTGCGTTTCAATGCCATTAATAATGATTTCCTGCACGTTCTCATTATTACTCGTTGCAAACCTGGGACACATCGAAAACCAACAAAGCGAAATAGGAAAAGGAACAAAATGGCAATCTCCATTTACGTCACCGAGACAGAATTGCTATAGTTCGAGTACTACAATGTGTCCGTAAAAACTATTTTTTTTATGAACTCACATTTCATGACGCATAGCAGTTATTGTTCTCTCTTACTCTTGTTAATAATTCATAGATCGTAGACTTTGTTCTTCTGTAATTACAAAGAGTTCACTGAATGTCTTTACTTGTATAATTCCTTGATTTTCAAATCAGTGTCTTTCCGAGGATACAATGTACTTTTTAAAAATATTCTAACGTATTACGTTTTAACTTTTACTCAATTTACAGGTGCAATATAAAACGCGAAAATTAGACTGAAAATAATCACGAATAATGTGGACCTTATATAACCTGACTGAACTGCTCCTTCCTTGCGAGATCACGGCATCTTGGGGAGCAGTTCTGTTCGCCGCCCCGCGCCGACCCCCTTCCCCCCGCGCCGCCTCGTCCTGCCGCCCCGCTCCGTGCCACCCCGCCCCGCGCTGCCCAGCTCCGCCCCGCCCCTCCCTACCCCGCCGCCGCTTCGCGCCCCGTCTCACGCCCCGCCCCGCGCCGCCCCCCCGCGCCGCCACCCAACGCTGCTTCCCCGCACCGTGCCCCCCCGCCCCGCTCCGCCCCATCCTACCCCGTCCTGCCCCGCGCCGCCGCCCCTTCCCCGTGCCACCCCGCCCCGCTCTGCCCCACCCCACCCGGCCCTGCGCCGCCCTGCGCCGCCCCGCGCCGCCCCGCGCCGCCCCGCGCCGCCCCGCGCCGCCCCGCGCCGCCCCGCGCCGCCCCGCGCCGTCGAGCGCTCGCTCGCCACCCGTTGCCGGCAACGCGCTATTGTGATGAGCAATTTGCCGTTTATTAACGCAGATAATGAACGTCGGCACGGCGACCGGCGGGGCGGGGCGAGGGCGCCGGCCCCGTGTGACGTTTCGCAGCGCCGCTAAGCCGCCTGCATTGTGCCGTGCGGCGCCTTCCGTCCCCCTCGCTCTGCTCCCTCCGCGCTCCCTCGCGCTCTGTCGGACGCCCCTCGCGGCCTCTCCCTCGCGCCACGCGACCGCTCAGCCGGCGCGCGTCCCGACACAAGCCGCTAACCAAACGTCAGGGCCTAGTCGGTTTGGATATTTTTGCTCCGCGGAGCGGAAAAATCGGAGGGTGTGTTGGGCCAACAGACGAGATAATAGCTGTTGCTACTAGTAACTTCCCCAACAGTCGATTGTAATGCGCATTCTCTCAAGTTTCATGATGAAAGTAATCGGAATGAAATCCTTTACCAAAGCATAAGCAAACCTGTGATTGACTTGCCAGTAATTCACTTCAAAATTAAATTTTAAATGCCTGAATGTTTACGATTTTTAATTTTGTTATTTTTGATTCACATTTCAATTATGTACAAACATACGGGAAAATATACACGTGAAATTTTAATTAGATCCCTACATCACTGCGCTTTGAAAATTAATAGAATCTACGAATATCCGGGTATAATGAGAACTTATTTCCACATATTTCTAGATATTTATCGTGATTAAAACAATTACAGTCTCCTCCGAGGTTTAAACATTAGTACGCAGAAATAAATTATTTTCAGCAGATAAATTACAGATTTTTTGCAATTAAAAAAAACTGCTAATTTCTGTTACAGATGTCTTGGAATTAAAAACATATTTATTGTATTAAAAAATATTCTACGGCTACTTTAATGTTTGGTAGTATGGAAATATAGTCGCCGGTATTTTCTTACCATGGAGAACTCCCATGCCGGTCCTGTAAATGATAAGCGATTTAATATTTGAGCTATGTTATGGAGGAATAGGAAATTGACTTTTTTGAAAAATTCATGGAATATGCAGAAACAATGGCTATACATGAATGAGTGCAAATTAAATTCCCCAAATAGCTTTTGTGAAATTGAATTACACTAAAGCGCTCATTTGCGCGAGAGGTTTGAAAAGATTTTCCCCCTAATAAACCTCACAAATTCCGTTATGAAAAAGGAAAAAATGAAATTGTACATTAACAACAGTCTTAATAAGACTTAATAAATAACAGTTAATGATTTTCATGAACTTCTGCTGTTTTTATTGAGCATTGAACATTGTTTTTAACTTACTAGGTGTAAAGAATGCTCATATACGCATTAAGTGATTTATTATTAAAGTTTATTACTGTTGTTGTAATGGAAAGTTCTGCCTGTTAATTTACGATTGTGTCATGGGTTTAAGATTATTTCAGGTCGAAACATTTAATGAAAAACTACATTCAATAGTTTTTCTCTTCCCTAAATACCATGATATGTTGCTTATTTCTTTCAGTTTTTCACTTATTCGTTTCTTTATTCACATCTAGCCACTACTGTAATGTGTGTAAAGGACTTGTCAACGTCATGTACAAACGAATGCTCAAAAACGAATCAGTACAGTCTTAAGTAGCTTTCCATTAGTCGAGTTAATTACACTGCAATGCATATATTATGTACGACTTGGAATTGGTTACATTGCATTATTGCAGCGCACTTATGGTACGACGCGCCAACAGGGCATGAAATGTTCGTCGGCCACCCATTGCCAGCAACCTCCTGCGTCCAGACCCCTGCGTCCAGACCCCTGCGTCCAGACCCCTGCGTCCAGACCCCTGCGTCCAGACCCCTGCGTCCAGACCCCTGCGTCCAGACCCCTGCGTCCAGACCCCTGCGTCCAGACCCCTGCGTCCAGACCCCTGCGTCCAGACCCCTGCGTCCAGACCCCTGCGTCCAGACCCCTGCGTCCAGACCCCTGCGTCCAGACCCCTGCGTCCAGACCCCTGCGTCCAGACCCCTGCGTCCAGACCCCTGCGTCCAGACCCCTGCGTCCAGACCCCTGCGTCCAGACCCCTGCGTCCAGACCCCTGCGTCCAGACCCCTGCGTCCAGACCCCTGCGTCCAGACCCCTGCGTTCAGACCACTGCGAGTTGCCTCTTGTGTGCAGTGTGTGTGTGTGCAGTGTGTGTGTGTGTGTGCAGTGTGTGTGTGTGTGTGTGTGTGTGTGTGTGTGTGTGTGTGTGTGTGTGTGTGTGTGTGTGTGTGTGTGTGTGTGTGTGTGTGTTGAGAGGTGTGTAGTAACTTGACGTGACATGGTTTGTCGTGCTGTAGTGAGACTCGTGGCTTGGCATGTAGTATGTATCGTGTCGTGGCGAGGCGAGGCGAAACGTGTGGCTTGGGACGTGGCGCGGTCAAGGCGCGTTGCGCTGCGTGGTGCGGCGTGGGCGGTGCCGTCGTCGGCGCCGCCGCTGGGGTCGAGGGGTGGTGGGGACGGAGGTGAGAGGGGGGGAGGGGAGGGGAGGGGGCGGGGCGCGCCGCCACCTGCGCGCCGCGGGGGGCGCCGCTGATATTGCCACCACCCGCCGCGCCGCAAGACGCGCCCCGCGCTGGCGATATTAAGACCGGCCTTTGTGCCGGTGCCTCGCGTTACCTAGCCCTTCGCTTCCCCTGCCACGCGGCCGCGCGCACTGCTCCCAAACGACAAGCCTACGAGCGGAAATGTTTCACTCCAAAGAAAAATATCGCAAAATCGACCATGAAAATGAAATCAAATGTTAGTTTGAGGGAGTAAAAATGATTTTTTTATTTAAATCTAATTTTGTTATTGAATTACATAAATACACTCACACACTGTTGCTAATGTTCGAAGTTTCGATGTCCCCAGACATCCTGTATAATGAAGTAATTTTTTATTATATAATTTTATAAATAGATAGAATATACACATATGAGTACTTTTTGCTGATCGGGTGACGTTACGTCGAAGGCTGTGATGCCGACTTTCAACCATTTTGTCCCACGAGGAAGACCATGACAAAACTTATACATTTTGTTACGTTAGTTTCCTTTGGACGACCTAATATTTTAATATTCTTGGTTAAACGTTTGCTTGGATTTAATTGATTCGTTGATTAATATTTCCGGGCGCGTCAACGGCTGAGGTCATTACTGCCGAGTGTAGTACACATTTTTATCGATGGAGTGGGCAATGTTCTCCTCAAGCTGGATGGTGGGGTCCGGCGTCGATCTACATGTCGGCTCGCGGGGTATTTCCCACCCACGTGTCTACCACCAGCGGGGCAACCTCTGAGATCCCGACTTGTCTTCCGGCATGTGTGGTATTGTAATGCATGTAAGTGTGTGTAAGTAAGGGGGGGTGATAAGCAAGAGGAAGAAAAGAACGTGCGCGGTCCGTGGCCCGTTTCTAAGGGTACTGCTCCGGCCTTCGCCTGGTGATCGGAGAAACTTGAAAAAAACTCCCGATCAGAGCAGCCGATCGCTAGGGTTCTCCTCCAGACTGCAGCTGAAGTCGACCTGGTTGCTTAGCTAGTCCGTTTTGCTTCGAAATGCCTGGAAAGTGCTTTCGCGCTGTGCGCTTTGGGCGTCGTTTCCCCCACTGTGCGCCGCTTCCTCCCTCCCCCTCCGCCTCTTCTCCGTGGACCGTCCCGCCCCTGCAGCCGCTGAAGGACCTGCTATCTTCGCCCCTCGCCTCCACTCATGTCGGCTTCAACACGCGCGTTTCACAGAAACTGGCCCCCAAATAATGTGTATTTCGGTTCATAAGTACACCTCTACTATTCCTTTGAGAACATGTTGAGAGATTGTGCGACGTGATGGTTGAAGAATCAAGATATTTAAAGAAAATATTCAAAAGAAAAAAGTATAATTCATGTGTGTTTCAAGTCCCTCAAACATTCTGAAAATGTCTTGAAACTATTGGCGGATTGTAGAGAGGAATAGAAACAATGTTGTTAAATTAATTGAAAGCTACTCGTTTCACATTTCCGAGCGGGTATTCCATGTATGTGTTTAAACGCTAGAATATTACTCCTTTTTACAGTGGTTTCATTTTCAATAAAATTTGCACACTGTGCTTCTTGAATTTGCCCACTGTATTTATCAACAATTGAAGTAAATGACTTTCACTTAATTTTTGGGGAGTTATGGCCCAACATTCGGAATATCCGAAGTTCTGAGTTGTACTTGTTTTGCAGGTATTAAACTATCCCTTCGGTACAACCAATGAAAACCGTAATGTTAATTCAATCTAAGATCACAAAATAATAATTAAATCACTTGTATCAAATAAATCTGTTAAACTAAAATCTCTTAACAAAATAATAAAATGATATAAATCTCCATAATTCTCATTTTCATTGCATTTATTGTTATTATTACAAAATTCCTTCGTCTGAAAGATTGGCGCAATATTCTCATTGCAAATAACAAAATCACAAGAGAATTATTGAAAACAATATGGACAGGAAAGAACACATAAATATGTCCTGGTTATTAGAGCGCAAATGTCATGTGACAAAACATTTTTTTCAATATTCCATCGGTAAATTAATTGACTAGACTTGTCATACGATACGTCTGTTCGCCAACTCCTGCCTCACTTCCCGGTAATCGCAGCAATCTTCATGACGGACGGTAAAAAGGGAGAGCAAAAACGCAAAAATCGCTTTCTGAATTTGCGTGCAACCCGATCTCCTATCCTGCGGAAGTGCGCGGCCGGCTACCAGTGTACCCATGTAGGAAGCATTTTCTGCATTGACAGTGATTGAGCGACGGCCGTGCGACGGAGACTGCTCGGCCGCCCGGCCGGCCGTAATCGCTTGCGTCCCGGCTTCTCATTTGCCGTATTTATCCGCAAAATACTCCCCGCGGCTGTTTTCCCTTCCCCCGCATCTGAGAGAAGCGAAATTATGTTGTAATTTTGCTGAACAGCAACGGCAACCGCTGCAACGCAGTGGTAGCGGCAGTAGTAGCGGCCCTCCCTCCTATAACGCGGTTGTTTGGGGGAAGTTCCCATCCCTGCGGCTTCTCTCGTCTGACTGACGTGTGTGTGGCAATCGAGGGTTTCGTGGTCTGGTCCGCATAAATCAGCTCAGTGCTACGGCATTTTCAGGGATTTTTTTCCCGACTAAAATACCAATTGTGGGAAGAGGTAAGTGAATTATCATTATGATTGTTTACCAGGAAATTATTATTGTTCTGGTATTATTAATATTACTATACGTAGGAAAGTTTCTAAGTATAGTACATATTATCGCTTTGTTATTTTATATTTAACGACTATAAAATATTTCATAAAAAATATTACTTTTATTTTATATCCCTTTATTGTATCTATCAAATTCGAATATTTTTATTTGAATATTTGGACCACTTTTAATGCTGTTTAAAATTAAGAAAGCAGGAACGCACTTCTAATGTCTTGGTCATAAAACAACTCATCAATCTATTCACCCGCGATGATAGTGACGAGAACAGACATAAGGTAGTTTTATCACAGGTGTGTCAAAGCTTTGAGTAAATGCGACCATAAAGGCAAGGGGATTTGAACAGCAAAAGCAAGGGAGTTTGAAATCAATGACGCCAAGACACGTTGATGCGACTCCTTTCGAACATGATCATTTTGCTTTTCATATTTTCTAAAAATCGTAATGAATTATACTAATCCAGATTTTTCTTTTATTATCTAATTATAAAATTGATATGTATTTTACAAGTGAGGAAACAGGCAATTATGCGCGAGATATGTAGTTCTTTATTCACGAGCGCTTTAGTGCGAATCTACAATATTTTATCTAATCCGATAGACTTTTTAAGATTTTCACGTAGTTTTAGCATTATGTTGATTAAAGGCATTGACTATAGCGGTATGAGGTATGAAAAGAAGGAGGAGAAGAAGAAAAGAACGAAGAAAAAAGAAAGAGAAGAATAAAAAGACAATAAAAAAGAAAGGAGAAAAATAAAAGAAGAACAAGAGAAGAAAGAGGAGAAGGGGAAGAAAAAAGAAATAACGAGGTGGAGAAGAAGTGATTTAAGTATAAGATAAACGAAATAAGTAGGGTATAGCGGTATGAGGTATGACTTTGGCAATAGCAATAGAGGCATACAAAACACAGCGTGTATACTTCGATTACATTTGCGCCGAGTGGTCATTGAAAGTAAGAAGCCGACGAAGCACAATGAAGACGATTGAAAAAAATTCTGCAAGATTTAGAACTGAAGACGTTAAGTACGAGGAGGAAAAAGAAGGAGGAGAAGAAGAAGAAAAGAACGAAGAAAAAAGAAAGAGAAGAACAAAAAGACAAATAAAAAGAAAGGAGAAAAATAAAAGAAGAACAAGAGAAGAAAGAGGAGAAGGGAAGAAAAAAGAAATAACGAGGGGGAGAAGGAAGTGATTTAAGTATAAGATAAACGGAATAAGTAGGGTATTATTTAGTTCAGTAGCGTCCACCTTGCAAGGCCTCAAGGGCCACAACGGCCACAACTAAATCTTAAATAGGGTTGCTGGCCATACTTCCAATATTCAGGTGATTCACACCTGACTTCCTCGTATTGTTGACTTCGGCACTTTGTCCGGCTGCTCTAAAATGGGGGGGAAGGAACGCGTTTCCCAGCGGTTGTCAATGCCAGCCGTACCATGCACAACAGAGAGACACACATTGGGATGATTTTAGATTTCTGAGTTCTAGAAAAAGTCTAAAAAATTCTACAAAAAGTTCTTAAATCTAAATTTATCCTACTTTTACGGTGGTTCAAAATATTTTCTTGGGGAATGATTTAATTAATAATTATTTTCAGATGTTGACTCAATTTATTTTTAGGAATATAAAGACGATGGGAAGTTCTCTAATATTGTTTTGTAACTTTTCTAATCCATGACTTATGAAAAATCTATGGCCTTGAAAATTGTAACAAATAACAGCAAAACCATTTTCATAAGCCTGTATTATATAAACGCATTGAGCGAACCACATCTTCTATTGTTTGCAGCCTTCTTCCCCACCCATGTTAGATCTGTGTCACACGAGCTTTGCGTTGACGCACGTATAACGCGCGATAAGTAAAGCGCGTCGTATATTAACACAGCCATCTTATGCGGAACGGCTAAAGCGTTCGTGTGCCTTTTCGCATAAGATACGGTGTTATTCTATGATAAGCATTCCTATCGCGCGTCTACGCAAACGTTCGTGTGCAGGGGCCCTTAGTTTGAGTGAGGCACTCTCCTCTCCTGTGGGGCTCGGTGAGGCAGGGTCTGGTTCACCTCTTCGAGCTTGATTATTGCACGGCAAGTCGCGAGCACGGAGAGAGGCACCATTCTCGCTTCAGCTGTGGCCAGAGCAGGCGCTCCGTTATCAGCAGCTTCTATCGTTCCGCACCGAGTAAGGCCAGACCAATCTCGATCGGACTTCAGAATTTGTCTAGTGTTTCGTCCGTCCAGTCAAGTATTAATTGTGTTTAAACTATCCAAAGTGCTACTCATTCAGTGCATCGAAGTTATTCAAAACTAGTGAGTGCAGTGCGTTCATCAACCGTTCGTTACTCTCATTCATGAGTAACGAAAACAATGCCATCACACGGGAGTTAATTAGTGCGGCTCTAATCACATTAAACGGTAAGCAACACCTTTGCCAACCATCAATATGGAATCTCACACGGCAGATCAATCCAGCAACATCCAAATGGGTGCGAATCAAACGCCCCCTACCACATCACCGATGGACACCAGCCCCACTGCTCTATCATCTGGCATCCCGTCAACCTCCAACCAGGCGTCCGCCGAGACTCTACCCGGTAAAAGACCGATAGAGAACTGCGAAGGAGGTGACAGCAAACGCGCGGCAACGCAAGGTTACACCCATCATAATAATAACTCAGACCTCCAGAATCTGTACAACGAAAAAATTTCCAATAGATTTGGCTTTCTCAATGAACAATTACCTGAAGAATCATCTGATCCAAAGAAAATTCCGCCAATTTTGTTACCGCCACAAGCAATCATGCTGAACTTCTTTGCGAAATTAAAAAATAAAATATCTAATAATTTCACAACAGAATTCGAGACCAACAAAATTAAAATTCAGTTCAAAAGACCACACAAGGTTTCCGCAGTGCTGTAAAATATTTTATTGAAACTAACAAACAATTTCATACTCATAGTGATCCCTCTTGTAAAAAATTTTCAATAGTGATAAAAAATATTCATCCATCAATCACAGAAGAAGAAATATTAGCAGACATAAAATCCCAGTATCAGTCAGTCATCAAAGTAACTAGACTAATGAAAGACAATGTGCCAATTCCAGTGGTAGCAGTGGAGTTTAGTGGTCAAGACAAAATAGAATCCGTCCTCCAAATCAATAACGTGTGTAATTCAATAGTTAAACCAGAAAAAAGAAAGAAAGAAAGCAAAAGGTCCAATTCAGTGCTTAAGATGCTTAGTCTTCGGTCATACACGTAACCATTGTAATTACAACATTTCGTGCGCATTTTGTGGCAAAGACCACTTCACTGCACAATGCCCCACAAAAAATAATAATCTAAAATGTAAACTCTGTAATGGAGCCCATAGGGGAGACCTTCGATCTAATGAATGTTCTTACTATCAAAAATTAATAGACAAAAGGGCAAAAATTTTATCTCAGAGAATCATACAAAATCCTTTACCAACTCCATCACCTTCATTTAATCTATCAAACTTTCCTTCACTTCCACAAGTAAGAGAAATCCCAAATTTCACTCAATTAAACCACAACAACCAAACCCAGCCACCGTTCTAAACACTACCACAAACCAAACATTTAATCCAACTAACTCCACATAACAATCACTCCACAAACAACAATACTTTCACTCCAACTCTACAGAGTATAATTCACTCAATAACTAACTACATATCAAGTATCATATCCTCAATAATTCCAACAATAATACAAAGCATACAAAACTCAATAACATCGTATTTAAGTAACAATTACGGCCAATATTCCCCTTAAAAACTTCCTCTTAAAATCATTCTCAATTGGAACTCAAACAGTATCTAAAAAAATCGAACTAAATCATTTCGTCCAACAAAAATCAGTAGATATAGCTTGCGTAACAGAAACTCGCCTCAATAGTTCAATGAACTTTTCAATCCCAGGTTTCAATACATATAGATCTGACAGAGAAAATGATCAAGGAGGACGCCTAATATTAATCAAACAAAACCTCCAACATTATCAGTTCATCCCATCGCCCACCTCCGGCCATCGAAACAATAGCAATTAAAATTCCATTAAATAATAAGATTGACCTTAACATAATAACAGCATACAAATCTCCCAAATTAAACAAACAATATCAATATAATCCACAATGTTGCAATTACCCCCCCAACAATCATCATAGGAGGACCTCAATGCTGAACATCACTCATGGATGCCGAGTCTCCAACTCGGCAGGCAACTTCTTACATAATTACAATCACAAATACCCTTCTATAGCATTGCCCCCCCCCCAGATCCTTCCCACTATCCCTTTGATTCACAGAAAAAACCAGACATCCTCGACATAGCACTCACAAATTTCAGTTCCAATTAAAAGTCACTTACGTACCATGAATTGGACTCTGATCACATCCCAGTCATTATCTCTACCCCGACTCCAGTGCACCCTCCAACTCCTTCTCCTCGATATCTCTAAACACACTTAATATATTGGAAATCATTTAACAGAAATATAAACATCTCAATCCCCCGTTTAAAAACCTTAAAATATCCAACAGACATTGACGACGCAATATCAACATTTAATAATACAATGATTAAAGAAATAAACAAATTACAAAAAAAACAAAAATTCTGGACCCTAATACTAAAGTAAGAAAACCTCTACCTACTCAAATAATCCAACTGATTAAGTTAAAAAATAAAACCAGAAGACCCTGGAACTCATTAAGAATACCATCTATCAAAAAAGTATACAATCACTTAAATAACACTTGCAAACGGGTTTTGTACACTTATAGACAGCTCCAATACACTACCCTATTACAATCCCTAAACGTAAGAAATAACTCTCTATGGCAATTTACTAAAAAAAATACTGAAAAAAAATAATTCAATTCCACCTACTATCAACTAACACAGGAAAAATACACTCTCCTAGCGCCAAAAGCAGAAGCCTTAGCAAGCATTTCCAAAATACTTTTACGCCCAATAATTCTCCTTTTCACACCAAGCACCCCGAAAAACCTTCAAATAGCCTCTTCCCCCATCTTTAACAGACCCACAGAATAAATACATCTCCCCCCGGCGAAACAAAAACACTTATTCAGAAACTTCCAATAAGAAAGCCCCCGGGCACGTACAAAATCAGTTCAATAATTTTAAAGAATCTCCCATCGTCAGCCTTAGCCTTCCTAAACAATATTTATAACTCAATTTTAAGAACTGGATACATTCCCTCAAACTTGGAAACATTCAATAATCCACCCCATTCCGAAACCAAACAAAAATCACTCCAAAGTTGAGAGTTACCCGGCCATCAGTCTACTAAAATTGCCAAAATATTCGAAAAACTAATCCTTGCCAGATTAAACCAGCATCTTCAAAACATTAACATAATTCCCAAACATCAACTCGGATTCATTGCTCACCACTCAACTGCCCACCAACTACTTAGAATAACAGAACACATCCATACTGCATTTCAGAAAAAGCAACATACAATAACTACATTCCTGGACATCACACAAGCTTTTGACAGAATCTGGCACCCGGGTCTTATCTATAAACTAATAAAAGCTGGAACCCCAATTTATAAAATTCACGTCATCAGAAGTTTCCTAACAGACAGTACATTCTCAGTAATAGTCAACAATCACGACTCCACTCCCCACATTATCAAAGCAGGCGTCCCGTAAAGCTCCCCTTCTCACCAACATTATTCAACATATACATCTCAGACATTCCATCATCAACAGATTCTAACATTTCTCATTTTGCAGACGATATAGCCTTATTTGCCTCAGGATACTCACTAAATAACCTTCGATCAGAAATCCAAAGCCACTTAAATAAAATTGAAACCGGGGCAAACATCTGGAAAATTCAACTTAATCCTGACAAAACAACAGCAAACATCTTCTCACTCAGAAAATTTTCATTCCCCCTCCGTTAGTAATAAACAACTCCCCTATCACCTGGACTCCACCTTCACAACCCATAAAATATTTAGGACTTCACCTCGACACAAAATTAACATGGGAATCCCAGATTGATATCAAAGTTAAACAAGCAAGAAATAAATTATTCCAACTCCGGCCACTAATCAACAAACACAAACCCCTCTCATTCACAACTCTACAATATTATATAAAACTATGATAAGACCATGCTCTACGCATGTCCAGTATAGACAAACGCAACTCCCACAAATGTGAATAAATTCCCAAATAATTGAAAAACAAATTCATTAGATTAGTCACAAATGCCCCCTGGTTCATAAGTAATAAACAACTTCATTCCGAACTAAACATTAATACAATAATAAACCAAATAGCTACGATTCGGCGGCGTGTGTAAATTGAGGACCAGAAGTAAAATAGGAATTTAACACATATGTAAAATCGCACAATTTCTACCAAAATCTAGCAGACATACCAGCAGCATTCCACTTCAAATTAGCAAAAAATCCCTCCCACACCCGAATAAAAAATAGATTCCCATTTGAGGCCTTCTCAAACTCTTAGCCAACCAAGACAATTAACCTCGAGGTTCTCCCCTAGAGTATCCTCTTCAATGTTTAGGATAAGTTAGCTTAGATATTTTAACTAGTATAAGTCAAAACAAAACATTTGTAAAGTGATTACACTGAACGATATATATATATATATATATATATATATATATATATATATATATTGTGACGTACCGACTGCTCGGGGTCAATCGTGACTTACCCGTGAAGTGGCACGGTACAATAAATTTGTTTGTTTCAGGCAGGGCTCGGGATCTTTTTCGCGAATGTGGACCCTGGGATGTTCGGGGTACAATAAATACATACAGTTTATTATACAACGACAGTTTGATGTTTATTCATCTAATATCACTATTACACTTTCGAACACTGATCCCCTATGCAATGATTACTATGTTTTGGTACCAAAACTTAATACCTTCAATGCTAGCATCATACCTGTTACCACCTGGGTCACGTCGCTTCGTTGGGGCCCGGCGCCGATGGTGGCGGCGGCTTCGGCTCCCGTCGCGTGGTCCCGGAGCCATTCGGCCCCCAGCCGGAGATGAGTAGGCAAGTGTTCGCCCCTCACGCTGCTCCACGCGTATATTCTACACTAGTGCATCTAATTAACTTATGCTTGTCCTGACAGTCTGAACTCCAGATTTGGGTTGTAACTGATTATGCTAAACACTTTACACCATATTACTCTCTGAATCACCGGTGAAATATCGGTAACCCATACCCACGTGTTCTTGTTCTCCTCACGCGTCATCATACAGTTTCATTATGGAAAGTTCCTATACACTGAAAACCCGTCAGACACTGCTTGATCGGTCTCACAAATGATCACTGGTTCAGTCACTGTCTTGTGCACTACACATTCTATCTTTCCCCAAAACCTACGTTCGCGATGCATGTGCTCACGCTACAGGCGGGTTTCACACTCTTCGGTTTACCATACACTCTATCCGTTGACTTCCCAATGCTGTTCGGTCTGCATCACACTTCTTTAACGGTCCGAAATGTAATACTATGCAAGTCTATTAAGTTATTCAGCACTTAGGGGTACTTTTCCCCAAATAACTCGCACCGCTCGCGCACCACCTCCGTCCGCTAGCGTGGCTTCCGCTCGTCTCCTTCTCAACCGACTTCTCGCTGTCCTCCCCTCGTGTCTCGCCCTCCACGTGACGCCCCCTTCCCCTCCGTGTTGCCATGCTGCCTAGTTATGCTCGCGCCGTTTGTATGTTCTCTGGTTGTTTAAGTTGAAATGTATCGCGTTTCTATTTAGAGGCGCGGTGCGTTTCAATATATATATATATATATATATATATATATATATATATATATAAAATATTAAAAAACGGAGAGAGGCAAGGGATGCACGGAGTGGCGTGTGTAAATTGAGGACCACAAGTAAAATAGGAATTTAACACATATGTAAATTGGGGACGGACCCAGAGAAGGGCAAATGTAAATTTGGGATTGACTACCTTATCGCCTTCCAGATAAAAGTGGAAGATGGCACTTTATTTTCGAAGAACATATTCATAGCCATTGTTTTTAAAACACAACTCCATTCTCCATTTTCAAGACTTAGGACTGCCATTTTTCTTTCGAAATATAGTTTGGTTTAAGTTGGTTTCCATTCAATTGAATCATTCGTTGATTGAGTCCTGCTTACCTTGCAATTTTCAAGTTTTTCCTTTTCCTCAGCTAATATTCTGTAACGCTGAACATGAAATTTAGACTCTCTTAGTGCTTTCGTTGCTTTTCATTATGATATAGGAGCAAGTCTGGAAGATTTTCAATAAGCACAACGGACAGCGCGGCCCCCTTAAAACGCTTACCTGCTCAATCAGACTTTTTCCTTACTGGTTTGGTTTGCTCCCCATTTTACATGCAGAACTAGGAAGTCAGTTTTGCGAGAAAAGACGAAGAGCCAATTTACATACGACCGTACAGAAGGACAGCACCTTCGGAGGAAGCTCTCACTAAGGCGTCGACTGGGGGAGTTACGAAAGACGTCCTCTGCGATCGCCTGGTGGACCGTAATGGCTGATTTATTATGGTTTCTGTTTCTGTGGATTGTAAGCACATTGGTGAGCAGTTGTTTTCCGTAACGAACCTTAATTAAAATATCCACAGACCATGTCCGATGATTCATCAAAATGGGTCCAGTTTCTTACAGCAACCAACAATTTGAAATTGTTTCCGTATACTTGTAAATAAATACAAAATTTAATAATGTAATCTGACTGGATCCGCGAGAAAATTTTGCATTTTGTAAAGAATTCTTTTAAATGTGAAAATTACGTAACAGTAGAATTCTATTTTGAACTTCCGGCCTCTGAACTGTGACTTACAGGTCCGGAACTGTGCAATGGGAACCATTTTAATATTCTTAAGTGTGGATAATTCATGCACAGAAAATCAAACAGTCCCTTTAATTTTATCGCGAAAGATTGTTTGATTTTTTCCTTCCTTTTAATTTTACGTAGATTTTGGGTTTTTCTCTTTTGTGACCACCCATGCTCTGGAGTAGGAGCACCAAAAATAACTAAATTGCGAAGTAAATTTAAAGAGATCACATTTTGTAGAGTACTTAGGTCCCCACCTGCCTCTTCCTATATGGCCCCTTAATTTCCCCAACCATCGTCAACCTACATCTCATTTCTTCACATGTCCTCTCAAAACTCCTTGCCTCCACAAAACTTGTGTCTTTTCGGGAGACAAAAACCTGGTATTAAGAGCCTCCAAGGTACGCACGATTATAATGTATGTTGCAGTAATCCTTCTTTATGTCATTCTGCAAACTTCACTTGTTTTATCTAAAATCTGCAGGATGCAGGACTAAGAAGTAGTTCTCTACCCAGCATTTTACAGGGTTTTGTATCGAATCGTTTCTCGTAAATTGTTAAAAATGTCATTTATATTCAGATTATTACATTGTAGAGAGGATAGGAATTGCATACTCATATCAATTGTAAAAACATACCTAGAAAAATATAGTGTAATGATATATTTACTTCACGTCAGGAATTCATATGTTTCTAAACATATTTTCATTATTTACTGTTTAACCTCAGTTCAATTTCTCGGCATTTTAAATACAATTCACTTAGTGAATATTCGCATATTTTTCTCAATAGGCTCCTTAAGTCTTCCAAAAGCCAATTCTCCCTTCAAGGTGTTTTCTTTCGCGTTCGAGAAAGGGGCACGGAACGGGCCAGCGCTCGCCAGTCCGGCCACTACGCGTTTTGCGGCAGCATGTTGCGCGCTGGCTCCGTCAACCTTGCGCGAACCTGGAACTGGTCTGGCCCATAGGTATCGTCCAAGAATGAGGAACCGAATGCTGCGGAATCGAGTACCGTGTAAAACATTTTCACCAAATCGTTGGATTTCGCAGATCACCACATATCGCATCTTAACCTCACCACATTAATGATCATGTATCACTCTCATTTACCTCTTATTATCACATCATCTTAGAGTGAAATATGTTGGTAAACAACTAAATCTGTCTAGGAAATGAGGCGACATAAATATGTCCTCAACAAACTTTCATGTTTACACCTCATTCAGAATGAAGAAAACATCATCATCCTCTCTATTTGCGATCCCCTTAAAGTGTAACTCCATTTTTCGTATTTTTTAATTAGTTTGAAAATTGTGTTCAGTAAGTGGCAATCTATTAACAGCTGAAAGACTGTAGTTGTACATCAGTTAGCAATAATGTAGGTAGGAATACAAGTTTATGCTCTTACCGGAGCTATCCGTCTGTTGACAGCGAAAGTGATGTAATTGCAGTCTGTAACTGGTTTATTTTCTCAGTTTTCAGTAAATATTTAATCGGTACCAAAAGAGCGAACAATTTACAATTATTTTTATTTAAATACATGCAATTTGGCATGTTGTCCTTCATGTCGGGTTCTGAAAATAAAACCCAGTTTGTCTCGCTAACATATCTTAGAGAAACTTGTACACAGGACCACGGCCCGTTAGAAAAGAGAAAATCTGGATACGGAAGACCTTTTTGTCATTCATTCCAACTGTTCATCATCACATCTTTAAATGCCTTCTTTTGACAATGTTGAAAACATCGCGGCACTGAATGGAAATGAAAATATTGGTGTTTATGATGACTCATGAGTAAGGAAAATTATGTAACTTTGGAAATAGTCAATATTTTACTATCGATTAGTTGACATTGGATGTGTTTCTGTGTTGTTCCCAAAACTTCTCTTTTAAATTTGAATTAAATTTTGAACTTTGACATATATTCTTCACTTTCGATAGTATTGTCATTTAATTTAGGAGTTTTGAAAAAATGAAAATACGTGTTATGAGTGTTATGAAATACAGTGTATTAACTGCATTTAATATTTTCTTGCGTACTTATTTATCTTTTCCTATCTCAAGTGGTACAACTCCATTTACCAAGTCTTATACCAAGTCGGACAAAATTAATCAGTACTGTCAATATGATTAAAATAAACCTTTCTGTACGTATGTAAAAGTATAAAATGCTGAATTTTCTATGACAACTGCAATAAAACATTGAATATCTTTAAACAAGGAAACTGCGAGTTATATCACTTGAGCTTTAAAAGACTCTTATAACACGCAGTAGAAAGATATTTTATATGATTTACTGTAAGACACCATTGACACCAAAATGTCTTAAGGGACTTAATGTAACTTGGGAAATAGTCCAGAATATGTAATTATCCCACAGGTGCGTTAATCTGATTTTAAATTAAAAAGTTAAGCTTTCAAAAGATATAAGAAAAACATCAGACGCGATAGTATCCCGCAACATATTTTACGCAACAACAGACGTTAAGATCATGCGTTACTCGAAAACTAGGCGTTTTAAGACCTGCAATTCATGTTTTCATGACCGTAAAGAAGAGAAGAAATACGTTTCCTGGGCAGACTTCTAAAACTTGAGATGGAGCACCCATGAGAAGATGTGATAACAAAGTTCAAAGTTGGGTAAATATGAAGCTATTTTCACTTTTAGAACAATATTTTAAAAAAGTACGGGATGTTCGCACTGTTCCACAACTAATAGACCACTTCAGTAAGTGAAAGAGCGGGTAGGGGGTCATCCATAAATTACGTAACGTTAAAGGGGAGGGAGGGCAGGGTTATGTTGCGCTACATAGAGATAGGGAAGTGCGTTACAAGGGGGAGGGGATATTGAAAATACTCAAAATTTGCGTTACTTATGGTCGGCCCCTTGGGCCAACGCCGAACAACCTGGCTAACAGCAGCCCCACGCGTCGCGTCATCCGGCGCATCCGAACAACGGAGCTGCCGCCCGCGAGGACAGGTTGCCGCGCGCGTGCGCGGCGCGCGGTGCCCAGTCGGGCGCACGGAAGCCTATCAAAGTGTTAGCCGCTTATTACACCGGGCCGGGGGGGGGGCACCTCCTCCACCGTCGCCGCCGCTGCGCCTGTTGTTGCTGTTCCTCCCGAGCGCGGGGGGCGCGTCCCCTCGCCCCCCTTCCAAGTCGTGACAGGGGCGGGGCGGGGCGGGGCGGGGCGGCGCGTGGCCTGTCGCGGCGCCGCAGCGTGGACGGGCGATGAGCGCCACGCGCCGCGTGCCTCGCCCGCCGACGCCCTCATCGCCCTCGCCGCTGCAAACGACTGGCGCCGGCAACTTCTCTAAGAGCTTTTACCTACATCACCGCCAACATACGTTATACCAACATACGTCTCGCGGAAAGATCATGGCTTCGAAATTCGGCAAAGAAAACAGAGAACAGATGTAGGTAAATTCTCATTTATTAATACAACCATACAACAAATTACCTGCAGCAGTGTTAGAGACTTTCCCTCAGAATGTCAAAAATTTTAAAATTAGATTAAATATATTGTAATTTTTTCTTAGAATATGTTAACATTAAAATTAATTTTTTTGTATTATTCTTGTTATTTTATATTAAGGTTAGCTTTAGCATAGGGTTAATACATTAATTTTATAAAATTGTATTCAGTAATGTTGTTTGATGTTCATTTTCTGTATTTGTTGTATTTATGTAGTGGTTTGATGTTTGTTTTATGTAGATTAATTGATTAGAAAACGCTACCACCGGAATTATTTCATGTATCATAAGTAGCAAAATAAATATTCTATTCTATTCTATTCTATTCTATCCCCAAAGAGGTATAGTCTCATTATAACCCGCGGACAACTTTCCTAAGCTCTTTATCTACCTTCCTTTAAAGGTATAGCCTGATTGTATGGGTGAACTTTTCGTAAGCCTTTTCCTACTTCCCCAAAAACGGAAAAGCCTGATTGCATCACGAGATTAACTTCTCCTAAAGCGTAAAATGTGAGCTGTTTCAAATAAAGCAATTTCTTGCACTTCCCAGTCTTTTGAATGACCTGGAAGTTAAGCCAAGTTCTCACACAAATGTTTTGAAACAAATCCCAGTGCTTCGATAACTATCGGTACGACCTGTGCTTTTACGCCCCACATTCGACTGACTTCGATTTCCAAACTCTTGTTTTTAAGACGTTTCTCTGTCTCCTTGGTTACCACATTTTGATCACGAGGCATAGCAACATCTACAAGTAGACACGATTTTTTTCTTCAAATCCCGGATAACTATATCCGGTTTGTTTGCTGCTATCGTGCGATCCGTTTGAATTTGTTGGTCGTACAATATTGTATAGCGACCAACGGATGTTACCGGTTTTGGTGAGTGTTCGTACCACTTGGGGCATGTGTTTGGAACTTGGAGGGCGGTGCAGATCTACCAGTGGAGGTACCACACACCCTGTCGTGTCTTTTCAAGTATTCGGTCTTTACTAGAATTGGACAAGCTGAGACAATATGATCAATGGTTTCTACAAACTGTTCTACACTGTTCCTGACAAATGTGGCATTTGTCATGTTGGATAATTTTGAGAACCACTTTATCATAATGTGTTCTCAACGCCTGATCTTGAGTAACTATTAGAACTGCTTCCAGATTGATCTTTATTAATCTGCTCAACCGCTAACGTCCTTAGTCCCGTAAATGTTGTGCATATTTTTATCGCGGGAGGTGGCGTTGATCTTCCCTCGCAAGATGGCGATAACCGGCTGATGAGATCTGGCACCGACCTATGCGTCGGCGTGCGGGAATTTACCCCACCAGATATGTTTCACCAGCGTGGCACGTAAGCTTCCGGCTGGTCTCCCGACGTGTGTGGTATTGTAGGCATGCAAGTGAAAGGTGTGTGTTAGTAAAGGGTGAGGTTAGGTAAAAGAAGAGGAAGGAAAGATCACGCGCAGTCCATTTGTTAGGGTATTGTTACGGCATTCGCCTGGAGTTGATCGGAGAAGCCAGGGAAAACTCTCCCATTAGAGCAGCCGGACCCTAGAATTCTCCTCCAGACAGCTCAATTCGACCTATCTTAAGACGAAAATCTTGCCCCCGTCGGGACTCGATCCTTAGGACCTCCCGACCAAAGGCACTGCAGCAATATCAATTGACGCCCTGAGACACCTCAGCTGGTAAAAATAGCTTCGAGTTGACCTACTTTGGATAGAGCTCTGTTTTCTGGTGGTTGCAGTGGGTGGATTCGGATGAAACGCCAGCACCGCCGCAAATCTATCGGAGACTCGCGAGTGATAGACATTTTAAAAATTCACTGAAATCTGACGTGAAATCTCGGGTTTGAATATTTTTCTTAAATAAGAGGTTTACGGTCTATAATTGGACAATACATATTAGTAAGCTTGTAAATAGGATAAATGGTTTGCTGTAAATTTGGATCCGTACCTGTGCAAATCAACCCTGACCTGGTATTTACTAGAAGAAGAATTCATGGTACAAGAAAAATTATTAAAGTTACATTCTGGTAACAAGACATGCATAGATTAAAACATTTTATAAATTTAATATGATAATTATAAAATTATTATTGTCCAAAGTGAAGGCTCCAGAATTTGACAGTGAATTTTGATAATTTAAAGAACTCTTCAGCTGGAACGTTGCTACTGACTTGAGATATACATCAAAGTTCCTGAGAGATTTGTCTCAAGGTCTTGGTTTTGTCTAAAGAAATCCTATTGATTTACTTCTCACAGAAAGCTGATCGCTATTGAGCTGCTTGAGAAGCCACTATCTTTGAGAAAATAGATTTTCTTTCCATTGATTGATGAACTAATTGACCGATGTTTCCGAGCATGTCAAATTAGAGCATGGTCGTTAGTCCCTTTAGTGAAGTTGATATTTTATCCAAGGAGGGGGCGGTGTTCCCATTGGCTGGCGAGATCCGCCGCCGACCTGTAACGCGGGGAATTACGCCTTCCAGGCAATTTCTCGTAGCAGGACACCGCCACAGTCGGGTCAGCTCTAAGCTACCAACATGCGAGGTCGCGTAGTGCATGTTAGTGTGTGTGTCTGTAAGAAAGGGGAGAGGATAGATCAAGAAAGAGGAAGGAAAAATTGCTCGCGGTCCGTAGCCCGTTTGTCCCTATCATCAATAGAAATTCCTCACTGCCATATAACATAGCCATAATATATAAAAATATCTTAAGACGCCTCCTTTTATACGCATGTCCCATCTGGATCAACCCCGCAAAAACCATTATCCACAAAATACAAATTTTTCCAAAATCAGTACCTAAGAATAATCACTAACGCCCCTTGGTTTGTCATCAAGAACCAGCTTCACAAATATTTATCCATAGAACCTACAGCCAACCACATTAATTACCTCGCCTCTAACTTCTATTTTATCATACCACAAATCTCTACTCTAAATACTCTCAAACTCGGCCGAAATCCTACACAATCCACCTTAATTCAAAACAAATACCCATTCCACGTATTCCTGAAACAATTCGCTGAAATTGACAGTTAAAGAGGTACCAAGATGGTTTCCTCACCTATGAATTAGATTAAGTTTAATATGCAAGTTAGTTGTAAGTATCAAAAACATGTGTAGTGTAAGTTTGTCAGGGTACTGATAGGGCATTCGATAGGCATTGATCGGTGATCCTATGGAAAACTACCGATCAGAGTAGCCGGCTGCTAGAATTTTACTCCAGTCAGCAATTGAATTCGACCTATACTCCGATTTCTGTAACTGTCCCTCAAGGCCACTCAAACCCCATCTTCGCGATGGAATATGTCACGGCATTTTGCGTCTTTCTCGATAGTACCGGTAGAAGTCGCATGATCGCAAGCACTGCTTGATACGGTCGCGATCATGCGAAATCTAGCGGAGCGACTGAGAAAGATATTCCATCGCGAAGGTGGGATTTGAGTGGCCTTGAGGGGCAAAGTTAGAAAAATAGCTCTGTAGCCATTGACGAAAATCCACCACCGTCGGGGCTCGAACCCCAGGCCCTCGCGCTCGGAGTCGCTGCAGCCAGCGGCAATGCTGTCTCTCAGCTAAACGGTTGGCGGTTTTTGTTTTAAAAATGTTAAACTATTTGATCCCACAAGCAACGAGGTGTAACAAGTGCTCCATTTGCATTCACTTTTCTTAAGTAGAGAGCGGATTGATAGGCACAATAAAATGGAAGATAGGCAGGCAAACAGGTGCTAAAAATTCTCCCAAAAAAATTTTAAATAAACATTTGAACCCAGAAAAGACATTTACGTATAGGTAAAAATAAATCACTGTTGATATTTTTTGCTAATTTTACATTTTATTATGGTAACAAATTTATACAAAGGGTTGGAACCACATGAGATATACACATTTCATATACAGTTCACTGTATGTGAAATATACAGTTAACGTGTTAAGTAATTAATTGTTCATGTAAATCTCACGTAGATGACAACTCTTTCAAACTTACTTTAATAGTATGAATCTGCTAAAGGCGACACGAAAGTGGTAAACAAACACTTGAAAAGAATCAAATACTCAAATAGTGCATTACCAACTACTGTATGCAGTGTATTACCAAATACTGTTTGAAATGTGCTGAAATGAACTGTGATCTCTTGTCACTCAAAACATTTTTATAGCTTGAAAACGACGTTTCTACACCACATGAACACATAGGTGCATATTTCATAGAAGACAGTTCCATGGGTTCAAAATTAGATGCGTCACTTTTACCTTCAAATATTGAACTCACTTTTACCATTGTGATCCAACCCGGATTACGTTGGAGTACTTTTTTTATTTTGCAGCTACTTCTTTACCGATGTTGCCTGACACTCGACTCAGACTGATTTAACAGTTTGAAGATTTCAAATTGTAGTTACTGCATCCACAAGAGGCATACCTCTAAAATACCATGGATTTTACTGAAATGAGTAGCGATATAAGTCGGATTTTCTGCAAGATTTAGAGATACAAAGGCCTTTTGTGTTTCGTAAGTAGCAAAAGCTTCACCTTTGTCAAAAGAAAATACAAATTATTTTAGTGGTATACAAAGCAAATGTGTTAGTATTTTCTAGGCATTTATTAAATTATACCAACGTTTTAATGGAAATTTATGTTAAAGAGAAGAGGTTGGGCTGGGCAATTGATGTTTCAAATCTAGGTAGTGCATTGTTACGTAGCGCGAGTGTAAATTTATGGTTGGCGAAACCATAAATTCAAATGGAAAACATATCTTCGATAAGCGAAAATAGGCATTTATCCCACAATAGACACTCATTTCCAAAATAGATAAAAATAGGACCATAAAAATCTATTATGTGAATACATTGATAATGAAACGAATTAATATGTCGACAGGCTTTGATTCTGGACAACAGAACAAAAAAGGCAAAAAGGGCGAAATCTGCTCTCTGTTCATAAGTGACAAATACAACAAACGTTGTCCTTTCTAGATTACCCGATTGATGTGGATCGAATTGTGGTGGACTACATTCAGGTTCACAGGTTTGCAAATTTGCAATATCCGGGAACTCAGATCCAATTGTTTCGTAATAAAGTATTGCGTCATTTTTGACAAACAGACGACTAATGATTTTAGAGTGTATGTCTACGTTTCAAAGTCTTTCAAGTAATGTTTTCTTACAACAAATTTCTCCTCTCCATTAACATTAAAATAATTAAACATTTCTCCTTTTGACGAAAAAACACAACTATCGGTAATTAAGTACGCGAGGGCACATTTATTTCTTCCATATCCACCATTTTCACAGTCCCTTCCCCCGTGGTTGTGGCGCCGTCGCCGCCATCTTCCCCTCCTCTGCATGGCGTCCGACACGGTGCCGCTGGCCGCCCAGCCAACGCGCCGCGCCGCCCGCGCAAACCAGTTGACAGCCGTAACGCTGTTAGCGAATTATGCCCTTCATGCCTCTCCCGCACGCGCCGTGCCGCGCTTGTGTGCTGTTAGGGGATCAAATGCAGTTTGCTCCCTCGAGTGGACCTCATTTGAGAGTTTCGACGTACGACTGTTGTGAGTGGTATTGTGGCTGGTCCAGCGTCGAGACCGCAATGAGGACGTCCTCGTGTGGCCACAACGTTCCCGTTTATATTCAAATCCCAGTGAAATTAATTCAAACATTATTCAGCATAATGAAAGAACAGAAAGGAAAAAGATTTGAAACACATTCCGCTAGTAACACTTTTTCGAGGAAAAAGGTAATGTAAGGCAGTTTCATCTGACAATTTGAGAAGATTTGGACCACACTTAGTGATGGCGCAACGTTTTTGGACTAATCTTTCCGCACGATGGATTATCTTTTTTTGGTAAGTCCCCCTGGTTATTTGAAAGTACTTAATATTCCGAAGAAACTCTAAAATAACTTTGTAAGTTTAGTTTTACTTTATTTTATTCGTGTGGATTTTATTGGTAAAATTTTCTAAAGTCGAAGGGTATTTTATAAAGCCCCTTACATTCGCTCATGATTCTAAAACAAACCAAATTAAATGACTCAATGTTTCGTTATTTGATTATAAAGTCGTTAAAGAAACAATTTAGGATTCAAATACAAAACTCATTAACTCCAAATAAACGTTCATTTTATGGTGAGACTAGATTTGAATTACTCTTTAATAGTTAAAAACAGAATATTTGAAATTAATTTCTACAGGATTCATGATTGAGATTTATTCACCGGTGATATTGACCTTCTGAAAAAATCTTAAATATATTGGAAGTCGATCGGAATACTGACTAAGCCTCGAAACCTAAGTATGAAAGTGAAACCGGGACCGTCATTCCGCATGATGTGCTTCAAATAATTTATACATTTCTGCATCAAATCCAACGGAATGAAGGATTCGACTTGGGGAAACTTTTACTCATGGTTTATAAAAAAAATGATGGTTGTTAGAAATTTTCTATTCACATCAACCGGGATAACAAAGTTAGAAGAAAAATAATTATAACCATCCGCCTGATTAACATACAGACATTTTTCAATTCAGTTCAGTGCTTAGGACATGCAAATGGTCGGTATATTCTTGCATTTTTGTATGAAGTTATTTTCATTCTTCAAGTCTGCTGAGTGAAAATACACTCCACAAGTACATTCTGGGCCCTGTGAATTTTCGAGTCTTCCTATTTTTTTTTTTTTGAGAACTTCAAAGACCTGGTTAAAGTGAAGTCTCAATTCTCTTTTCCAGCGAATTCTCTGCAACAGCGGCCAGAGTTTACGTGAGCCAGCGATCTCCACCTCGCTATGATATTCCTCTGGCAGAAAAAGCGCGCCCGTGCGGGAGGTGGTCCAGGGTTGGGCAGGGAACCGCCGTAGAGAGATCCACCCACCTCGCGCGGCCGCCTGACACCGCAGGTACCCCAGCCGGGGCGGGGGAGGAGGGGAGCGGGGTGGAGGGGAGCGGGAGCGGAGCTGATTCGGCGGCGGCGGCGGCGGCGGCGGCGGCGGAGGCGGAGGAGGAGGAGGCGGAGGAGGAGGAGAGAAGAGCAGAACATGCGGCCGAGACAAAGGCGGCGAGCGGCTTATTGCAGACTCTCTACGTCAAAGAGCACTTTGTCCCCGCCCGCGAGGACTCATATCGCGAAATGAAATGCTTTGCGCTTCATTACTCGCTTCCAAACATTTTGCGGCGCACCGCCGGACGGGTCCTTTGCTCACGACGAGCGCCCGGCGCCGCGCCGCGCGGAATGATCAGGGAGGCGGGGGCGTCGGAGCGGGGCGTCGGAGCGGGGCGTCGGAGCGGGGCGTCGGAGCGGGGCGTCGGAGCGGGGCGTCGGAGCGGGGCGTCGGAGCGGGGCGTCGGAGCGGGGCGTCGGAGCGGGGCGTCGGAGCGGGGCGTCGGAGCGGGGCGTCGGAGCGGGGCGTCGGAGCGGGGCGTCGGAGCGGGGCGTCGGAGCGGGGCGTCGGAGCGGGGCGTCGGAGCGGGGCGTCGGAGCGGGGCGTCGGAGCGGGGCGTCGGAGCGGGGCGTCGGAGCGGGGCGTCGGAGCGGGGCGTCGGAGCGGGGCGTCGGAGCGGGGCGTCGGAGCGGGGCGTCGGAGCGGGGTGTCGGACCGGGGCGTCGGAGCGGGGCGTCGGAGCGGGGCGTCGGAGCGGGGCGTCGGAGCGGGGCGGCGGAGCGGGGCGGCGGAGCGGGGCGGCGGAGCGGGGCGGCGGAGCGGGGCGGCGGAGCGGGGCGGCGGAGCGGGGCGGCGGAGCGGGGCGGCGGAGCGGGGCGGCGGAGCGGGGCGGCGGAGCGGGGCGGCGGAGCGGGGCGGCGGAGCGGGGCGGCGGAGCGGGGCGGCGGAGCGGGGCGGCGGAGCGGGGCGGCGGAGCGGGGCGGCGGAGCGGGGCGGCGGAGCGGGGCGGCGGAGCGGGGCGGCGGAGCGGGGCGGCGGAGCGGGGCGGCGGAGCGGGGCGGCGGAGCGGGGCGGCGGAGCGGGGCGGCGGAGCGGGGCGGCGGAGCGGGGCGGCGGAGCGGGGCGGCGGAGCGGGGCGGCGGAGCGGGGCGGCGGAGCGGGGCGGCGGAGCGGGGCGGCGGAGCGGGGCGGCGGAGCGGGGCGGCGGAGCGGGGCGGCGGAGCGGGGCGGCGGAGCGGGGCGGCGGAGCGGGGCGGCGGAGCGGGGCGGCGGAGCGGGGCGGCGGAGCGGGGCGGCGGAGCGGGGCGGCGGAGCGGGGCGGGGCGGGGTGGGGTGGCGTGGGACGGTGGGGAGCGGGGTGGCGCGGGGCGGGGGGAGCGGGACGGAGCGGGGCGGAGCGGGGCGGAGCGGGACGGGGCTGGACGAAATGGGATGGGGCGGAGCGGGACGAAGCGGGATGGGGCGGAGTGGGACGGGGCGAGACGGAGCGGGGCGGAGCGGAGCGGGACGGGGCGGAGCGGGACGGGGCGGAGCGGGACGGGGCGGAGCGGGACGGGGCGGAGCGGGACGGGGCGGAGCGGAGCGGGACGGGGCGGAGCGGGACGGGGCGGGGCGGAGCGGGACGGGGCGGGGCGGAGCGGGACGGGGCGGGGCGGAGCGGGACGGGGCGGGGCGGAGCGGGACGGGGCGGGGCGGGGCGGAGCGGGACGGGGCGGGGCGGAGCGGGACGGGGCGGGGCGGAGCGGGACGGGGCGGAGCGGGACGGAGCGGGACGGAGCGGGACGGAGCGGGACGGAGCGGGACGGGGCGGAGCGGGACGGGGTGGAGCGGGCAGTACGGGTAAGGGAGGAGCTGGGCGGGGCAGTACCGGGTGGCGCAAGGTGGCGCGGGGCGGCGTGGGGCGGCGCGGGGCGGAGCTGTGTCCAGCCGTGCGGCGCCGGGACGCGCCGCCGTGGCAACGGAAAGCTTTGAAGTCGAAATTGCCTCAGCGACGGCGTGGGAGAAAATTAATTAAATGAGAAGGCCGGTTACTCCAGACCGGCATGTAGATGTGGTTTTTTCTCCTGGTGTAATCGGGAATAGAATATCGCTCGAGTGTACTACATCTCGTCTCAATCTGGAACATTGCGCGCTGCTGCCGGTGGAAGTGGGTAGACAAAGTAAACTGCAATGCAGCATATTCCTTACATTGTTGCTTTGTTTGACTTACATTGAAGTTATTATCACGCACCGCGTTTTCACGAGATATGTAGTATTAATACAACCATTTAGTGCCAAAATACTGTCTTGAAATCTTACTTGAAGTGTTACTTAAACATACACTAATGATAACTAGATGCGTAGATGGTACGAATAAATATATATTTTGACCATAAAGGATCAATCAATATTGACTTCAGGAATTAAAACTTCAAATACATTTATTCTTGGCTCAACGTTTCGCACGTTTAGAACGTGCCTTGTCAAGAGCAATACAATGGCAACGGTTGACAATGGTATACAAATTAACATAAAACACTGGAATATAAAATTATTGAGATAAATATTTTCATTGGTTTTACATCAAATCATAACATATCACAAAAACGTTGAAGGCTTGTCAAATCAAGTAGTTACATTTATAATTTATATAATTCCTTGCGACATACATACATACGAGTGACTTAAAACTCATTACATTGAGTTCCAGTCAGTACTTATTCTATGACATAAGTATTTGAAGTTGTCTTACTAGTAACTCAATATCAGGACTAACAATGTGCTAAGATCGCGATACTTGTAGAGATTAGAAATGTTCTGTATAAGAAATCGAATTGCTTAATATTTTGAAATATGTCAAAGGTGAAACAGAGTTCGATTCAAAATTGATTGTAAATAATTAGATTGTAATTATTGTTAATATTGTTGAGAATTTCCGTAACATTGCATAATTATGATTTTTTTATATTTGTAGTTTAATGTAAATGTTCCGAATAATTTGAGCATCTATTATGAACAAGAATGAATTATTGAACAATGGTCTTTAGAATAAAAAAATATTATTATTGCAATAAGAGCCTTCAGAAAATAAATTACAATATTACAACATGAGTACGACCTAACCACAATTAAAATGTACAATTGAACAGAGTCAAAACCAATGTGTACTTAATAAAACTATAAGCAAAACATGTCACGAAAGATTCGCAAACTTTTAGAAGTTCAGAATGTAAATCTTTCTACGAGTGAAAGATTAATGAAAAATTCATGAAAACAAGTTTGGAAGACAAATCAACTCTAAAAGAAATTGTTACGAATATTAAAAACACAATTCGAGGATTAAATGAAATTAAAATGCTTTTATGTAACTTTACTATGTTGTAGTTGTGTATAGCTAAGCAAGTACAGGATTACTTATTGAACTTGATTCCATAATCTTTCATGCATGCCGCATAACTTTAGGGGCCTTTATAACTAGCCCACGCAACAGCCTGCCAATAGAAGCAGGACTTTTACCACTAGAATTGCTACGTAATCCACTATACTTGAACTACTCACATTCAGCGTTCAGTATTCCTCCTATACTTCGGTGCCATAAAAGGGGGAGCTGTAGTGACGTTGCAATTCCCTATTGGAGTCTGCCTTCCCTCTCCCCTTTTCTTGCGTGACTATGAGACGCCACGTTAAAAAAAAAAGAAATATAATCCCCCTAACAACGACATCTTCAGCACTTCTAAAACGTGTAATCCTAATCCCCAAAACCCTTGAGAGAATGTCTTCCCTTATACTATAATTAGACATGTAGCCAAACCGCTTATTCTCCCAAGACAATCCTATCCCATCCCTCCTCGAAAAAATACAAACATTTACTATACATTTGGAAGTAACTGAACTTTCTCACCTTATCTCTGACTCCAAGACGTTGCTCTTACCCCCTACTAGCTGCGACCTCTATTTCAGAATTACCAGAAAATTCACACAGAAATGTCTCAAAAAATGATGGAAAATGTGGTTCGGCAGTCATCTCAATCTCACCCTGTCTTGAAGAGTCCTTCCGCCTTCTAAATTATTTCTCTATATTTTTACATTCCGGTATACGTACGTATACACGGATATACGTAGTATAGGGAAAGTTATGTAATGCTGCGCGAAACTAGTGGTGCTACAGAATGGCACAGACAGTCCGTCCGTCTGTCCGTCTATGAACACTGCTAGCGCCTAAACCTTACGTACGATTTCTTCCAAAATGGTTTTTCCCCGGTCGATCTGGTTCTAGTCGAAGTTTTGAGATTTTGAAAAAGATTCTTCAAAATTTGGGGGTACTCTATATGAAGCATCCCGGGGATTTTCAAAATTTTCTCAAAAAACGGCTCCAAATTTTTTCTTTAAATTTCTTTTATGAATAGAGTAAAATACACTTATTTACACGGCATAGGATAACTCTGAATTTTCGAAAATTGTGAAAGTTTGAATTTTATTCGGCGTCTTTCACCAACTACAAAATTGAAGATAGAGATTTTTTCTTCAAATAAAATTTGTTCCGCATATTGAGTTATTTAATTAAGGACATGTAAATGTTTTTCAAAATTTTCGTAGTTTTCGTGCAATATTACGTGCAATATGTGCAATTTAAAAAAATTACAAAAGCATTTTCTCAAAAACGGCTCCAAAAGTTTTCGTTAAACTTTTGGTAGGGATAGTGGTAAATGTAATCTATCCGGTGACATATAAGTCATATTGCCCTATAGGTTGTTTTTTTCAAAAATTACAAAAATGTAAATTTTTTCACATGTTTCTCACGTCGATAATATTTACATTAGCGGCGATTTGTTCACATTATTATATTTACGAGTACATGTGCTTTAAATAATGTCAAGTAAAGTTTCTCGAAAACAACCGTTTTCTGTGAAAAGTTAGCACAAACTTTCGCATTTTTAGAAACGCACAATAGCCATTTTCTCATGTACGGCTGCAAATTTTTTCTTCAAACTTTTGTAACGGATAGTGCTAATTACACTCTTTAGTATAGCGTAAAGTTTATTTTGAGTATTTCTTTTTGTTTTTTCAAAAAATACATAACTGTAATTTTTTTGAATGATCTCTCACATCTTTAATATACACATTACCAGCAATTTGTAAAGATTATTATATTTGTGAGTGTAAGTGCTTCAAATAACTTCAAATAAAGTATTTTGAAAACTCAAAAATTTTCTGTGAAAATGAGTTTCAAATTTCGCATTTTTGGTAGCGCTAAAACGCCATTTTCTCTTAAACAGCACATAATTTTTAAAAGAAAATTGCCATTTATGATTAGGTTTTTGTGTTCTTTAATATTCTAAAATTAATGTTTCCGTTCTACCAATAGGAAACCGAAAAATTAAGAAAATGACAAAAAATGTACTTTTGCGGTGAGAGATGTCAGCTGGCAAGAAAGAGTTTGTGGCAATTAGGTAGCGATGACCCAAGGAAATAGAAAACTAATACGAGAAAATCTGTGCCATTCTGTAGCACCACTAGTTCCTTCGAAGCATGGACAGTGCTAAAAAGTACCTAGCTCAACTTTTGTAATATAGAAAACCACAACATTGTCATATAATAATATTCCTTGTCCACATTGAAAGCCATCGGAGAAAGATAAAAAAAAATCATACAGAAAATTCAAGAGCTTATATTTAATCAAGCCGAAAATTCAGAAGATTTAATTTAATCAAGCCAAACAAGGCAGTCAAATTACTCCGGCTTGGCCCCCTTCTCACAAGGAGTTGAAGAAGTAGCCGCAATAAACATTTTTAAAAGTTAAAACTGAAGAGTAATGTTATCTATCACAGATAAAAGGTAAGATACCAAAAAATGTTATATTTTATAATTACTAAAAATTAATAATTATAAATAGATTACCTGGCCATTGATAAACAATTGCAGACTGTATGAGCAGGAAACATGGCTTGCAAATGAAACTATGCTTCCATTGTGTGAAGCTGTTCAATCTGAATTTAGAGAGGTGCTCTTGTTTTAATTCACGTTTCTGGGGCGCGATTCCATATCTGAAATCCCCTTGCCAACTTCATATTCCTTTACGTTACGGCATATTGACAATGCTGGTAATGTTTACAGTGACAAATTATTCTGAAGAGAGTGCAAGGGTGATAATTTGGATAAAAATTATGTTATTCGTAACAGAACAATGAATATCTAGCCATATGAGCGTAAACGACTGGAAGAAAAATTCCCAGAATAAAAATAAATATTTTCTCATTTATGTAATACGCTTAGGAAATACGATTTGGTACCGACATAAAACCTGGAAGTGTGCTACTGCTGGAGGGCGAATACTCCTCGACCTCCACACGCATTTAAGACGATGAAAATAAAAGCCGATTATTGTGAAAGGGAAGAGCGGGGGCATATGCAACCCGCAACAATTTACTGGTTAACACTATTGTTACCATCGTTCATAACTCTGATACGCGCCCTAAAACCTTAAAATTAGGTTTTAACGTCCCAAAAGAGTTTTTAGTTAGGTTTCTTATTCGGTAATCTACAAGAGGAGACATTTGGACGTTCTACTGCGTTTTTGGAGGGCACTCCATATCCGTCAGAAACGTTTCAAGTTGGATTCGAGAATGAAGCACTTTGACTTGAAAACTTTGATTAGGGTGAAACTATAATCAAAGTTCGCAAGGGTAAAACTAGTATTTTACCCTTGTGAACCTTGCAAACTAGTTTATTTTATAATCAGACAGGTTTTAAGCGGTACCATTTTTCTTGGTTCTACAAAATCAAATTCATCATTCTGTTACCTCACATAAAAACAACCTTATACGATCTACGGAAAATAGTGACAATTTAGAAGTAGGAGATTAGGAGATGGGGGATCGCAGTATGCGAGAAGAGAGATTGGAGTGTCTACTATTACCTAACCTATGAAACATCACCTAGAAAATAAAATTAATGCTGATTGCCACTAAGGCGAGTACAAAATAGATGTAAGACATTAGGAGTAAGAAGGCAGAGCTGAAAAAATTAAGGGTGCAATTTAATATATGGTATCTCTCTACACTTATGTAAAGGCCAATTAGCGAATGGACGACAATTTGGATCAGGATTTCGCTAACGACGCAGGCTTCCACAGACCGTCAGGGAGCCGCTGGTGCCTCAAACAAAGACGTCCTGGGTAACATTTCTCTCTCAGAGAGTCAATCTGAACGGATGCATGAATAATTAGCCATGAAAACAGATTTGAAACACACTGAAATTTCGATCAATGACAATTTCAGATATTTTGAACAAAACTATTTGCCAAACAAGTCCACTTTTATGAATTCATTGTTTCACAGATAATAAATTCCATTCAAAATTCATTCATTTGAAATATAATATCCTCGTAAAATGTAATAATATCCTCGTAAATTATGTTCTCAAAATCATTGGTTAAGTACCACTTACATACATTCAATATTGCGTAATTATTGTATATTTTAATATTAAAAAAACAATTTCGAGCCCTTCTAACTTGGTTACTGTAGATCCAGTAATTTTGGGCCTTTGGGCTATATGGCTTCGATTGTGTACAATATAGGGGGAACGTCGGCCGTCCTAAGAGTTTGTAAAAGGTGGTTTCAAAAAGTTAAATTCCTGTGGAAAAGTTTCTAAAATGCGAAAGTTTCTAAAATGTGGAACGCCCGTGAAAGAGGGAACTCTTTCACCGATATTAGGCGAGATCCTTAACTCCTCTAAGAGACTAGAGGGAAAATGTACATTAACTACACAATAATAGTTCACAAAACACTTACGAAAGCAAGGGATGATTTCATTATGTTAGCGCGGAGCACCTAGCTCAACGCGAATGGTATCGCTGGAATAGGCTCAGCTTTTGAGTTTCAAAAAATAAAAGGGTTATTTTGAAATGTAAAAAAAGTGAGATTGCAGTAGTAACTTTTGTCCTGTCTTCGAAAGTACGAAAATATATTTTCTCGCATCTATTCACTAAGAACTCATTTTCTGTATAATTTCGCAATTAATTTTCTTTACAATTTCGCAAGATCAATACGAAAATATTATGGATAAAAAATGATTACATATGAACGATATATTTGAGCAGAAAAGTTTATAAAGGCAAAATTTTGGAAAATTTCAAATTTTAGTATTTTTTCTTCCGTTGGACTCTCTTCAATTTCTCCCTGATATCAGACTAAAAAGAATTCTAACTGAATGAAATTCTCCCGAAGTTCAATTTAACAAAAGCATCAATAATGATTTAAATATTGTGTAGTATTTCTTAATTTGTCCATTTTTATTATGTTATTTCAAAGAAAAAAATATTCTCAGTAGCTCAGCTGATATTGAAAAAACGTTTAGAAATGTTCCGAGATAGAAGGTAAATTTTTTAAAGTGTCATGAATTCCATAAAAAGCTACTTCCATAACTATCCAAAATGTTTGTTCTTGCTCGCTTCATACCTAAGGAATGGAGAAAGGTAAAAATTCAATTAATCAAAAAACAGGACATACAATCTTGGAATTTTTTTATTGGTCACATTATGTATTTGGTCATTTGGGTACAAGCCATTACTACAGGAGCAACAGCCGCCACCGATGTTTTATTGATGGGCTAAAATTCTTTGGTTTTCTCGAATAAATACTTTTACATAATTATTAATCAATTCTGCTGACCATCCTTTCTAGTGTAATGCATATCTTGCCAAATAATTGAATATATTTATAGAATATTAAAAAATGTTGGAATGTAAAATTCTCGAAGATTATGATACTGTTGTTGATTATGTATATGAAACGATAATTAGTTGTTCGCAATGAAATGCCAGGATATTTTTATTATTTTCGACAGAAACGATAATGAACGTAATATACTCTTTCACGCATCTAATTTGAGATTAATAATATTTTATAGAAAGAAAGTGGTTTACGATTTACATGACAAGTACTTCATTCGGTCTACTCGTGTTTCCTTGGAATTGGTGTAAAGCATGTACTGACCGGTTATGTTGTTTATAATGGTCCGAATGCAAATATCTTGATATTTTGCAACTATATATAATAATTTTGACACAGATTATTTTCTACATCAGCAATGAGTTTTTTGTTCTTCTCCAAATTCGATAATTATAAAAAGAAAATGACATGATGTCGGGCAATATTAACCATTAAAATTGAAATAGTTTTTTTTACTTTTTGAATATTAAGGTTTGCGTTTTCAATGACGTGCAAGCTCAGACTAAAATTTGTCCTTTTGTGGCATGAAATTTAAGCCCTTCATTTCCCCTTCTGGCCAGTTTCCATATTCAATCCTTAGCAGCAACTAATTCTTAAGTTATTTTTTAATTAATTTGCTGCCTTGTGTTCTATTTTAAATATAAGTAACTTTTATTGAATAGGAAAAATAATAATGCAGGTTTTTTCCTCATACTTTAAACAATTTTTATAGACGTAGCTTAATTGAAAACATCGAACTGGTGTGATACAGCAGGTGACATATTAATGATATTAGTGAGGACAAATTAGTACGAATCAAAAAATAAAACATTCAATATTCGATATATTTTACGTGGGCTGTTAATTCAAAATTAAACTACAAAGATTAAAAATATTTTTTGGTAATATAATATGAAACGACTTCTCTGCTTTGATGCAATATTGTTCGTCTTAAGGCATAAAAAACGCTGTACTTCATTGACTGTATACAAAAGGATAAAATGTCATTTGCAATACATCTATTCAATGATATAATTTGAAAGGAGAGCAGTGATATAGGTTGTCCGAATAGGAATTTTTCAGTGGAGGAAATTTACAAATTATTTTTAAATAACATTGTTTTAGTTTTTTTTAAAAATTAGATTGAAAACAGGTACATTGCATGTTACAATGTATTACATTTACATGCTCCGTGACTTTCTTATTCAAATATTGCAGAATATTTGATTACTTCAAACTGGAACAATAACCGTTTCATATACAGAGTTTTGAAGTTCAAGAAATATATTTCGAGATGAAACTCAAAATAAGTAAATAAAAAAATAGTAATTAAGAAAATGGAAATGGTTAATTAAACTTTTAGATAATTCTATCTAGTGTTTATATTAATTGTAATTCATCAAAAGGTTTGAATATTTCATATGTACACAAACTTCACACAAATGTGTGAAAACAACGACGAGACTAATAAGATTTAAGGTGTTATTTCAAAATCGTTTGTTTTTATGTACATCTAAATGCAAATGTGTGGTCATGTCAGTTCAAATGTGTCTTGCGCTACATTCGTACAACGAAGGAGATGTCTAAAATGTCCAATACAACATTAAAATTATGTTTGGGTTTACAGCATTGTGTTCATCTTCGAATCATTAAACAACCTCTACACACAGTAAATATTTCGAGAAATTGAGCGTTCGCATTTTTAGACAGTTTTAATACACTCAGAGTTCCATGAGAAACTAAGTAGCTAATTAACGTTCCATCACCTCTACTCCCAAAGTATAATTTGAAATTCGCTCACCACACGTCTTGCTCGTTGAGACCATTCCCACTTGCAGAGATTACGGCGAAGTCTGATTTTCGTTCCTCCAACAAATCCAGTTGAAGTGTTGTCGCGGTGGAGAAGTGTGTCGATGCACTTTGCCACTCGGGAGAGGGGATTGCATTGGGTCAGCGAACGACCATCACTTTCATCACTTGGGCTGTTTGTCCAACGAGAAGTTTGCAGTCCTCTACTGCCTGATAACTATTGTTATGACGTTGGTGCAGCTACTACCAGTCGCAGCACTGGAGCAGTTCCCAGTGTTCATTTGCCTTGTAATGGCTCTGGTTCAGATGTTTATCAGAGTTCCAGGCACGTTTGCATGTCATGAGCAATTCCGAAAATAGACCTTGCACGTATCGATTTAAATTTATCAGGTGATGAATTAAAATGAAAGACCAAGTGGTTTCTCAAAGCTCCCTGTACTTTTCCATTTTACCACGATGCTGTATTTAGCAAAATGATTATGAAAACAGCTCATTTCACCACAATGTGAGTGGGACGCGTCAATTAAGGGATGGACACGAGACAGCATCACAAATGTATGATTTTTCTGGTTATCACTTTGAACACTGCTTCATTTCTGGAAACAATTACGCAGTTCTTAACAGGTAACGTCCAACGACGGAAATTAAACCGGAAATACTAAACTGTACTCCCATGTCACAGCGAACGTTTTGCATTGTCATTAAGACTATTGCAATGATTGGTAATAATTACCAAATAAGTTTAGAACGTTTTGCTTGTCTTATGTGTCTTTAACCCACATATATACAGAGTTTGGCAAAATCGGTTGCCGTCTGACAAAGGTATGCCTCGGTAAGTTTTTTTATTCGATGTAGAACGATATCAAAGAATTGTTAACGTGCTCTGTAGTAACACAAAAGGATAAACCCCATCGAGACGGTTTGGTTTATGCACTCGCCAACCACAAGCAAATCGCTTTCTTCAAGGCTCACTCCTCGCAGCGATGGGCGCTTCCTCCTCCGAGCAACAGTTCCGCTGCCACCTGTCACCGGGCTGGCGCTCACCACTGGCAGCGCGGCAGGGCGAACGCGTGGCCGCCCGCGCCCGGTCACACCAGCAGCAGGCCCGGGTGCGCGTGCGGGTGCGGCGGGGGCGGGGGCGGGGGCGGCCCGGCGGGCGGCGCCGGCGGCGGGGGCGGCGGCGCGGGCGCCGGCGCGGGCGCGGGGGGCGGCGGCGCGGGCTGCTGCTGTTCGCCCACGATGTCGATCTCGCCCTCCTCGTCGCTGTCCGACAGCGCATGCGCCGACGCCGCCGCGGCCGCCCGCGACGAGAAGTCCACGGGCGCGTCTGCTGCAACAAATGGGCGGCGCGTCAAGACGGGAAGCGGAGGGGGCGGGGCGCCACTTGCACTCGGCCACGCAGAGGCGCGAGTGACGTTAAATAAATAAACAAAAATTAAATTAAATAAATATAGAATTAAATACATAAATAAAAATAAATAATGGAGCGGAGGAATGGAGATGGAATGAAGAGGTCGAGGGCAACGCTCTGTTAATTGGAGACCGGATTTTTATGTAATTACATATTTTTTGTCTTTCTAGTTACCGATCTCAAAATTGTAATCTTGGCGAATCGTCTCTCTCCTAATACAATGCCCAATTTTTTCATTACATATTTTTACATATTTGGTACTATGTTACATATTTGCTATTTTCACGAAATATTTTTTATTCTATGGATTTTCTTCGATTTTATTACATACTTTTTACGAAAAGAAGTATTTTTTTAAATTAGCATTTTTCCCTACATTATTGATGAAATCTAGGTGTGATAAGTATCACTAACGCCGTTTTGTGACCTTTAGCCTTAATATCCGAGAAATTTTGTCGATCGCCGACATGTATCACTAAGAATGTTGCACGCTGCAGTGTTTGTTTTCTGGTCGTAGATATCCAATTTGTGCCATAGCTTGTATTGTTCAAGGTGCATTTAAATTTGCTTATATGCATATTGGTCTGGCTGCTAAACTACGGTCCTGGATAACAATAGATCAAGTTTTTACTGGTGACGCGAAAGTTGTATGGTGCAAAGTGTGTTTCAACTTGTGCTCTCCAAATGATTTTTAAAGCGTTTGCATTACTTTTAAAATTTGTTTAGGAAATTTTTTGTGTATGTAATTTTGTACTATGTAAAGGTGTTTCTTAAATAGAGTATTTTAATATTACATATTATACCTAATTTTTTCATATTTATTACATATTTTTACCGTTTTTATTACACATATTTTGACGTTTTATGTATTATTTACATAAAACGTTATTATGTACATATTTTGACGTTTCATACTACATATTTATCCTGTCTCTAATGATAATCCTCATTTCTTACTTCCAAAATGCAATTCTTAGAATTGTCATTAAAAATATGCCAGCGTTAGTTGAATTGCTTAACTATGCTCTGTGAAGTCACGGAAGTTAAGCGACTCGAGATATCATGGAGTCCTGGACGGGTGACCCTCTGGGGATCCCGGTTACTTAACGACGCCGAGACCCTGGACGAAGGGATTGGCGTGACGAGAAAAAAATACTTAACGGAAGTTAAGTATGTGAGTATTTGATTTGTTGTAAGTTGATTTGAAAATGCATCTATAGACATCAGTAATAATGGTTTTAACAATCTTTACAAACAATGGATGTGATGTCCATTTTACAGTTTTCTTACACTTGTCACATTCTTTGGATGCTCTGCGGTTTAAATTCCTCGGACAAATTTCACGTCTTGTTAGTTCTCTTTCTTGCAACTTGTGTTTGTTTTCGCTCTGACAGCAAATATTGTATTATTTTAGGTATCAACTCTCGCGACAATCCTGGTAGAATTTATCTCGTAATAGACCAAGGGCGAAAACGATCCAAACTTCCGTCTGCAATTCTTATGTGTGGTGATTCTTCGAAATATCAGTAATGTTTTATTCTCCTGAAAGTTGATCGTGCCTCTTTCGAATGTTATCACCGGAAACGACGATCTTCGCAAGGGATCCGCGGGCGTTGCGCCGTGCCGATTGGCTCTGCTTGTCAACGCGGGTTGACCTCAATTCCCTCGCTGTACTGCGCGGAATGAGTCTGCCAATGCATTTCCTTCCCGCGAGGGAGAACTGCAGAACGGTACACAAAGAATTAGTTATTTTAGAATACTTCAACTTAATATACTCGTTCTCGAAATAATTAGATACTTGATACTTTCATTGTATTATAATGTAGTTAGCACGTACATCAAACACTCTCAAAGCGCCAAAGTAATAAATTCTTTCGAATTTAAAATTGCTACCAATCGATCACAACGGAACGCATTAGAATACTCATTATCGCGCACTCACGAACCGCCCCGACTTTTCACGAGGCATGAAGTCAAACGCCTGCACTCTCCAAGAACTAAGCTTCGTTGACGTCGCTAGACGAATCTACTCACCGTTCTGAAAACAACGATTGTTACGATTCAACCCACTTGGCTCAGAATCTGAGTTGAGTGAACAGTTTTGCTCTGGCCATAAGCAACGAATATTTCCAAAAGAGAAAGGATTTTTTCTGTGCTTTACTAAGGGGAACGACTCATTCCCTTCATTCCATGGAATGCACGCACTGCTCCAGAGATGATAAGCTCTATGCCCAAGATAGATAAAAGGGCGTGTTGTGAAAAAAGACGCAACAAATTAAAAAAAAGATCAAAAAGTACAAAAAGTACAAACAGTACAAGCGAGTACGTACGTAAAACTATGGGGCAGCAGCAGGAACTGTCTACTCTTGAAGTCCGAAATATTTGTAATGTTAGAAGTCGTCGGTTAATTCACTTATTAGCCAGACGGTTAAATGAAGTTGCATTAAAGACGATGAACGGGTTACATACGGCTGAAGTTAGCATTTACCACAAGGCAATGGCTGAAGTGAGATGATTGCTAGAGAGTGAAGAGACTTGTGGGAGAAATATGTATTTTGACAAAAAATGCGTTGCACAGACACGAGTCGTTTATGCAAATGGCGAAGGCCAAAAGTCGGGATCGCGCTGCCAACTCTGAAATAGGTAGCGTGGCGTCAACAGTCAGCTTAGTTTAGGTGGTGGTATGGTGTAAATAGAGATCACCACTGATCCAGAGGAATTCGAGCCTACACTCTTGCCCATCCCTCCTACTCATTAACCTTATGTCTCACCAGATGCCTGATTCCTGTTTATCACATTTTCTGCTACTCCTCTCCACTATGACGTGCTTCATCTTCCCTAGCTGCTTCACGTAATGTGAACTTCCTCTGACGAAAATCTGAAGTATATTCGAACAATTTTCTGCTACGGACTTTTTCCATTCATTTATGATAATGTGAATATTAAATGGCTAGGATTTGGCCACATTGTGACTTACATTGGACATTAAAATATAAAGTAACTGAGAAGTGTACATTTACGCGTTGTTTTTCCTCTGGCAAATTTTTTTCAAATGAGGGTTTTCCACTTTGTTGTTTCTAACCCTCAGATTTCAGATGTACAGCATAGTAAATCACTTGAAAGGAAAAACTTGATCGTGGAACGTGGGGGAAGCGTCTCCTTGCAAGATTCAACCTTTTCTCCGCCACCTCCGCGATGGGAGAACTGATGCAAGCGCATTGGGTTCCAGGCAGCGATCAACTCATGCCAAGCAATTTGTGCCCTACCCGTCTTGCGCAATAATACTCAAGGATCATCAACTGTCACAGATACCGAATGCGTAGCGACACTACTTTGAAGAACGGATGGGGAAGTTGGGGGGTGGCAGCCGATGGTTATTGAGGAATCATAGCTGTCAATCAGAATTTTACCGAACGAGCAACGAAAGATATTTTCTTCGGGTGTCATCTGCAATGCATTTTATAAACGCAATAATCAAACTGTAAATTATTTGATATTTTTTTAGGATTCAACTTTTTTCAACTCTGGTTTTGTAAATGGAATATAAATATTCGTAAATTAATTTGTATATAAACTTCTTTCCTCAACATTATTGAATACTTCTATTTTTTAAAAGATTGTAATTGTACTTTCTGCAAAAGTGCTTCTGAAACTTTGATATGAAAGACGAATAATTCATTACGGTTACTTGTTTTCACGTTCAATATGTTGTTTCAGCGCTAATTTACAGAATTAAATTAAAAGTACGGTTCAATTGGCTTTCATTAAACTGTTATAAAAATAATTATTATAATTGTTGGTAACGAAAATTGCATAATCACTGATAATGAAAAACATTCACATGAACTCATTTTAAATTTAATTATCCATTTGTTTAACATTTTCATCAGAACAAATTATTCTATCAACAGATTTGAGTGATTCTACCAATATCAATACCAAAAACAATTTTATCGGAATGAACGCAAACGCATTAAATGATTTAGAACGGTTTGTAAAAAAGTAAAGAATCTAACGGCTGTAATCAATCATTCCCATCGCATTCCTCTATATCATTGTAAGAACAATGTTCTGACATCTTCGGTTTTCACTTCAAAGATAAGTAGTATTAAGTAATGGCCTGTGTCATGGTCAATAGAAATAACTTGCTACATTTCCTAAAAATAAGGAAAGTAATATTCAACATTCCCTTATAAAGAACATAACCAGTTTTAATACTGATCTATATAATAACTGATGAGTTTTGAACAACATATTTTCTTGGAATACTAAGAAACTTCTATTACACTACAGACAAGATGCATTTAAAATATTTGTTGAGGCCAATTTATTTCGAAGGAATTCCTCGAAAATGTCTACTGCCAAATTTGAACAAACATGGTTGTATTAATGATAAAATTTGCTAGTTACACTATTTCTCTTGTTTATTATTCAGTTACGTTCATAGCTAGTCTTGATTTTTAACATTGAGGCAACAATATAGTACAGTCACTCAGATGTCAATTTCACTTAATACACCGTTTGTTCAGAAAAGTGTACGTTTTTTTTTTCGAATTCATTCACGAGCAGATAATCGCTGTTTAGAATTGATGTGAAATGCGAACCACTCTAATCTCAAGTCGTGCTTAAGTTGTGTAATAATTCTAACCGAAAAGGTTTTTTCTTGCATTACGTTAGAATTTGATAACAAATTAACCTTCATTTGGAGCAAATGCGCTGTTGAGTACCTGTCCCCACCCCGTCCTCTGCGATTTCGCTTCGTCTGCCTCCGCCGCCGCCGCTGGCGCCGGCGCCTTGGGGGTAATTGAGTTTGCGGTCGCAGAGAAGGTGAAGATGGAGCAGCCCCTGAGGCATCATGGGCCGTCTTGGCAGCGCCCTGCCCCCACCCTTTCTCCTGTCATGCCCAGGGTGCAGGTGAAATGCCCACGTGGTTTCGCGTTTTGCGAATTGTGCAATGAAAAATATTCATCTTTAAACGAGTATCTTCAAGATTCACACACGCACGGGATATGTGCCATTTTCCCAGCCCGCGTATGCGCGACTTATGAAAGGCAGGCTCCCGAAAGCGACAGTAAATGCACATTTTTACCCGTCTGTTGTTATTGGACAGCGTGATCGCAAAGCAAGGTAATGTGGTTGGGTGTGGATCTTGAATCGTAGGTTTGTCCGTTTCCACCCAGCACCCACCCTACTTGACCGCTTATAATCGTGAAGTCAGAATTTCTCATTGTTCGGGAATAAACTATGCCAGGTTTTATCGCTTCTCATTTCGAAAATAATATTTTTTACATCGTTTCGTGTTCTCAATTCAGCGGCGCCTCTCTAACCGCCTTGCCCGGTTTCCGGCATATTCCTTGCTCGTTTTTCTACTGGGGAGGGTTGCTTTTGTCCGGGAAAGGATGTGTAGCTATCTGAAACAGATCGCACACGGAGTTCCTGGCACAGACGAGGAGATGAGTGCATGCGGGAGCGTTTGGTTACTTGATTAGTGTTTCCGGGCACGCCGACGTACAAGGTCATTGTTCCCGTAAGTGTAGTGCATGATCTAGTCGTGAGAGGTGGCGATGATCTTTGCTTGCTGGATGGCGAGTTTCGGCGCCGACCTACAGGTCGGTTAGCGAGGTTTTCTCCAACAAGTTATCTCCCTCCAACAAGTTATCTCTGCACCAGCCGGAGCAAGCTCTAATTTACCGACCGTTCTCCCTACATGTGTGGATATATAGTGTATATCTGTGTATGTGTGAAAGTAAGGGGTGAGGATAGTACAAGGGAAAATGTTACGCGCGGTTCGTGGTCTGTTTGTATGCGAAATGTTCTGGCATTCGCCTGGTGTTAGTCGGAGAAACCACGGAAAATTACCGGATCACAGCAGCTGCTCCCTACAATTTTCTTTCAGATGGCTACTAAATTCGAGCCAACTATACAGGTAGTGTCGAAAATCCTGCAACTGTCGGGACTGGAACTCTAGGACCTTCCGGTCAGATGTACTGCTGGGACATCAACTGTTTCCATCTAAGCCGGTGAGAGCGATTGGTGCTATCAGTTGTCAACGCAGTGGTCAACTGATGTTGTGCGATTTGTACTCAATGCGCGAGGCGCAGTACTGCTCAAGAATCAACTGTCACAAGACAGCGAACTTCCGATGCAGGAAATCTCGAACGCGTATCCCCGAAAAAAAAATAAGAGTCGAGAGATTTCGTTCCTGATAATTGTACCCGCTTCGGTTGGACAGGTAATTGAGCGGAACGGGAAAAACGGTTACGGACCCAGAACGGGTGTGGGTCTCTTTAAGTGAAGTTGAGAGCCACAGATACAAGTAATAGTATAAAAATGTGCCATGGGATTCTTTGGAACACTTTTGTGAAATAATAACTTTGAGCATTAAAAGTTGTTTTCGAGGCCGACACATGGGTACATGACACCAAAAACGAACATCTGAAATTACAACCTCGCAGAACCCGCCAAATCCTGATTTGCTGCAGGTTCATAGCATTCCTTACCTTGAAGATGGGCGCGTTTAACTTTGTTCCGGTTAGTTCTCTAAAACCAGTCTCTTCACGGAACTACTGGCACGAGCTGGTGAACGCTCGACTGGCTGCTGGTAAATGGAAATGTGAGGGGGGGAGGGGAGATGAAGAGAGACGCGCTGAGGGGAAGCGAGCGGAGGAGGTAAATAATGGAGATAATCATTGAATTTTGCATGAACGAGAAAATAGGCAACATTAATTAGAGCGCTTTTGGGTTTTCTTGTCGAATAAAGAATATAATATAAATATTTTCGCAATTATTTGCGACAAAGTGGATTTCAAGATGAACTGACTGAATTTTGTGAGCAGCAGGAAATCCATTCACAAAAGACATTTTTTCTACGTGTGTGGGCATGCTAGACTTAACGTGTTTATTGTCACGTTTTAGTTAATATACAATTTCTATAATCAAATTTTATAAATTAAATTTTTAATTTATTGGGTAATCATGTCCACCATGTATCTTACCCGAGACAATCAGGAAAAATACTAAGCAAAGAATTTGCAGTGATGTATTCGTAGACTTTTTAAATGCATCTTCAATTTGGTGAGAGTCTTTTGGAAAATACCACGCAGGCGAAGGTTAGTCGTGACATTATTTTTAACTTTAGTGATAAATTAATTTAAAAAACACAGACCGACAACTAGTACAAATGTTTTTAAATAAATAAAAATGCGATCCCTTTTTTTAAAGCTATTTGTTAACAATAATATTACAATGAGCCAATCCCAATAGTCGAGTTCGCTGAGACAATAGTGCCGTGGCTATTTCGGACGGAAGGATCACGGGTTCGAGTCTCGCCTCGGGCATGGGTGTGTTTGTGTATGTCGGTATGTATATGCCATCCAGATACCCTTCATGATCATCATCATTCTATCTTCCATCCCCCAGAACTAACAACCCTGGGGAATAAAAATCTAATTCAGTTCAAGGTTGAAGCCCTAATGAATCACAAGCACCTGCAAACAAAATAAAATGATATTGAGCCCTGGTAAGTACACGTGCATGTCAGCGTGGTCCGAAACCTTCAATTCGTGAACAAAAAAATATTGCATGAATAATTTCATCGTTTGTTAAAAGTTATTTAATTGAAAATCAAGTGTAATGTAAAGTGAACAATTTTTACATTAGCAGAAATTTATTAATTATTATTATTAATTATTAATAAACGCTAGAATACAAAATCTAGTATACTACACTACGATGTTTTTATGAAACTGGCAACAATTATTATTACAAGTTTCTTTCATTTAAACGTAATATTACGTAAACGTAGAGGCAATAATGAATGTGACAGGAAGGAGAGTTTATTTTTTCGGGAGTTCATTTCTCTTCACATAAAACGTACATCTGAATTTAATAGGCAACATTTACGCCTTTTTTTCATCAACGTAAAAATCAAAGAACGATTTGTGGTAAGGGAAATAAAATAATACAATCTCATTCGATGCATCAAACTCTATACGTTACTTTGCAGGTCTGTTTCCTACTTCGATATTTTCTACGAAACACAAAAACGCGTCGTCGTCCGCCATTTCGGCCATCGAGTGCGTGCGCAGGTCGCCGCTTCCCGCAATAGGTCAAAGGCGCTCGCGGGCCCCCTCCCCCCACTCTCTGTGCGGAGGCCGAGACGCTGCCGCGAGAGGTAAAGATGTAACTGCCAGCAAAAGTACCGGAACTGGGAACAATTTAATGTGATTTAACGACGCACCGGCGTCGGGCGAGAGCGCGGCGTGGAAGGGCGAAGAGGTGCACGGGGGGCGTGGCGGCACAAGGTGATGCGGGGTGAGCAGGGAGCGGGGCGAGGCGGGGAGAGACGGGGAGAGGCGGGGCGGGGCGGAGAGAGGCGAGGCGGGGAGGGGCGAGGCGGGGAGGGGCGAGGCGGGGAGAGGCGAGGCGGGGAGGGGCGTGGCGGGGAGAGGCGTGGCGGGGAGAGGCGGGGCGGGGCGAGGCGGGGCGGGGCAGGGCGAGGCGAGGTGAGGCGGGACGAGGCGGGGAGAGGCGGGACGAGGAGGGAGAGACGAGGCGAGGCGGGGCGCGGCAGGGCGGGGTGAGGCGAGGCGGAGCGGGGCAGGGCGGGGCGAGGCGTGGTGAGGCGAGGCGGAGAGGGACAGGGCGGGGCGAGACGTGGCGGGGAGAGGCGAGGCGTGGCGGGACGGGGCGGGACGGGGCGTGGCGTGGCGGGGCGTGGCGTGGCGGGACGGGGCGTGGCGGGGCGTGGCGGGACGGAGCGGGACGGGGCGTGGCGGGGCGTGGCAGGGCGGGACGGGGCGTGGCGGGGCGTGGCAGGGCATGGCGGAGCATGGCGGGGCGTGGCGTGGCGGAGCGTGACGGGACGGGGAGAAGAGCTGGGCGGTGGGGGTGAGGAGGAGGAGGAGGAGGAGGGTGCGGTGCGGGGAGCGAGCGTCTTGGAGGAGCCCGGGCGCTCTCCGCCTCATTAGCAACCGTCTTGCCTGCTCCTTGCGCCACCAAGTTGCGCGTAATCGAGTTACAGCGCCTGATGGCAGCCGTTCTTCGCTAACTTGGCCCCGTGTTGCTGCGGCGGGGCAGTTTAACATCGCGTCTTGCAGCTGGCCGGCCTCCCGTCGACGGCGCTTCACATGGCCAGGCGGCACCGCGGGGCAGAGGGAGCTGGAGTGGAGGGCGAAAGACGTTCCGAATTAACGAGAAAACCTTTTCACCTTTCAATCAGGAATCTTAGAAATGTTCCTTTTTAATTGAAACTTATGGATTATTTATGATGTGAGTCTGTAATTGACTAAAATGAATTTCTAATGACGAAAATTTTGTGAAACAGATGAGGTTCGTCAGATCGGTCTTTCTAGAGTATATCAGCGTGATATTTTGTCAAACTTCCTGCCATCTGCGACAATGAAATGGAATATAAAATGCTTAAAATGGAACTCTTAGAATTAATTTTTATGATAACGTTTTTTATACATTGTATTAATATGCAAAAGTGAATCGGAATAAAACATACGGTACTATAAACTGATACTAATTACATCATTTATAACGTGGAACGATAAGTGATGATGATAGTCACAATACAGCTAACGTTGCCACTTTTGCGATATTAATAATGATAGCAAATAAATTTTATTTAAAATTGCCGTGAATAATTGACTGCAGATTGTTGTTCATATTCTATATATCTACCAAATTACATTGTTATCTAATTATGCCATTTTGAGCCTCAAAACCATCTGTTATATGAATAAATGTACTATTTAAGTAAATAGAAATTTTATTAATAACCTAATAGTTATTTTATAAGTAATATATTTTTGCGCTCTATTATCTTCAAATATATGACATGTGAAAATGGTTGATCGAAAAATTAGAAATAATAAATGATTCAATATGAGAATTATAGTCTTAGAATCACGCACATTCGAATCTAGGTTCTGTGGAGGAGTTCCTTCGTAGTACCCACATCGTTAGGACCAAGTGCAGTGCTGTGCAGTGTGAATGTGGACGTGCCCGCCGTTCGTGAAGAGGCTGGAACGTCGGTTCCGAGTATAAAATCTCTGGCAGGGGACGTCCACACCGGAGATTTCCCATTTCCCCGTTGGAAATTGGAAACTTCTGCCGAGTGCCTTGGATCTCGGAGGGCCCAACGCTGCTAGAGCCAGAAGGTGCAGGGCGACAGATGAAGGTGCCCTAAGCTCACGAGTCTGCACGGATTTGACGGATTTGGCGGTCATTTGTGGGTATTTCGCATGGCCAGTGGCTGAAGAATCGTACAAAACTGAGCTCGGATTTGACCCGCTCCGGACTGACTAAAGCAGAGACATTCCCAAAGGGATCGGTGTCATACCCTTGGGGACCCATGAAATGTTAAAAGAAGTTGATCAAGGGTGGTAACTAGCCGAATATAATCCGGCGACTGATCGATATAATTAAGATGCATCAATTCTAAAATAATATTAACTAGATAAATAATACTGTTTATTGGTATAAAGCAACAAAACTTAATAATAAACTACAAATTTGCTCCTCTTCTTTCGTATCCACCGATCATTCTTAGGATCAGGGTTGTAGCTAGTATAGCTCGAGGCGCGCTAAAACACGGAGATAAGCACGTGGCCGACGGCGGGCATAGTCGGATATTTAACAAAGGCTGAATCTAAGCGGCGGGCGATGACGCACCGGGACTTTCCGTTCTGTGTGGACGCGACGGTAGGGCGGAGGCATTGGGTGCGGCGGGTAGCGCCGAAGGGCCTATATAAGGCCACGAGAACAATGCCTCGATCTTCTTGGTTCCTGGCAGCATCGGCGGCAGGTTGTGCGTGAGTTTGTGCTAGTGGTACACGAAGGCAAGGGGCCGGCAATTCATTGTCGTAATTAGCGAGACATGTAGTTGGTCTCAGGGTAGAGCGGTGCTCCGCACAGGGGAATATTGGTCGTATGCAGCGGTGTGGTAGCCGTTTGGAAAATATCTCTCCTAGCTGTGGGTTCTATTTAATTAGTTATTTGTAAGCAGTGTAATCAGTTATTTGTGACTACAGTCTAGATTACGAATAAAACTACTGTTCTTACAACCCACTCTGTGTCCTGAATACGCCCGTATGACGCCACACTAGGGAGGTGTAACCAACTTACTGCACTGGAGCCTCTATTAAGGTTACCGCTGACGGGGAACGGCAAAGAATAAAACAAATCGCACTCCACGCTATTTTCTTTATAATGTCATACTTACACCAATTAGATTTAAAACTCTCAATTTCACGTTTACAGATCAAAGAAAAGGGTTCCATTTGGTATTTCTGCACCTAGGTCATTATTAAGGATATTTAGAAAACTCAAATTATAACTATGTATTCACAACGATACTGTTATCTCGTAAGGAAATACTCTACTCAATACGCACTGAAGAAACGTCATAGGCACTTCTTAAAAACGCTGAACATTCTGTGACCATTGCACAGCAATTAAGATTAGAAACTCAGCCACTCATAAGCGAAAGAGTCTTCGATTACTAAATATCCGGATATTTACGAAAAAATTGGCGTAGCTTATTGCTTTCTTTAAGGTACTTACACGAAATTCTATAGAATTATTATGTATGCAGATTATTATAGAGAAAGATGTAATTAGGTTTAAAACGCAACAGTTCTTTTAGAAGGAGTCGGTGAAAGAAAAAGGTTGGGAATGCCTAGTCTAACGTCACATTTTCACTCAGCACCCTAAGAGCTGGTAGCTTCTAGCTGGAAGAAGCATTCTACTCTGGATTCTAGGTTTTAAGACCTAGAAGTTGGGGAGGCCTTTTCGAGATTGTGTTCTTGCATGAATCCCGCGTCAGACGGGCACCCTAAAGGGGGTTGTGAACGGGCGCATAGCATGGTGTCTTCCTTGGAAGGCCTCTAAATCTTCGGATTCCCCGCGTGGTGCATGACCCGCGTCACAAATATGCTGAATACAAGTCGATAAATTCAAGAATATTAGGTCTAACGGAGAAATATCTAATTTTTCAAGTCTAATAATGGGAGGTCCATCAAAAAAACTATTACATTTGATTTAATTGTCTACACGTGTCTAATAAAATTCCTTACCACTGACACAAAAATTAATAAATAACAATGAATGAAAGACATATGTCTCACAATAATATTTTCAATACCAAAGTAAGTGGTCTCAAATTTTGCACACGCAATTTTAGCAGCCGGGGAAACATTCGCGACCATTCAATCAAGTCGCATTGGACCTAGGTGGCATCAGACTTCGTGTTCCACTGTATCTGGACGTTAGAGAGACCTCGTGTTCCGTGCACCTCGTGTTCCGTTGGATCTAGACCTCGTGTATTGGGTATTAGACCTCGTGTTCAATTGGACCTAGTGGGCATTGGACCTCGTGGACCAATGGACTTTCTGGCCATTAGACCTCGTGTCCCTTTGGACCTTCCGGCCAATAGACCTGGCGTCCCATTGGAGCTATTGGCCATTAGACTTGATGGCCCTGTTAGACCTTCTACCCTTGGGCCTGCTGACGTGAAAGGCAGCGCGGCGCGGCGCCTGCGCACTCACCGGAGGCGGCCGCGGGGCCCGGCGACGACTGCCGCGAGCCGCCGCCCGCGCCCTGCTTGCCCTCCTCGCTCATCTTGCGCAGCTGCTTCTTGTGCTTCATGCGCCGGTTCTGGAACCACGTCTTCACCTGCAACACGCGCGCACGCGCACGGTTACTCACCAATGAGGAAACCACCCATCAAACGGACTGCATTTCATGATCTACCCGAAGGCACCATGAATAGCCAAAGACAAAGAATGTGAAGGGAATGGAATGGGAAGGGAAGGGAATGGGAATCATGAATAGGCGAAGGCCAAGAATGAGAGGCTCTCTCGAGATTTTATTGAAAACGAAATGAGATCGACAGTCGCCAATCGTTGGTTTATATATAATTCTAGGGTGAGCATGGCTTTTCCCGCACGGGCCGTCATTTTCATGGGTGATTGGGTAAATGCACACAAAGTCACAGCTATTAAAATTTTGATCAGGTGTCACAATGCGGTTTGATTGCACTCTCCTCAAAGAAAAAAGCGTTTGAAAAATTAAGTGGACATACAATATGTAGCGGACTTAAATAAACGTAACAGAGGTTAATTTTTATTAATAAATCAATACATTTGTTGCACAATAGAATAACTCGCGTTGCTACAACACATATTATGAATAAATTTAATTGCAAACCTCTTGGTAATGCATCTGTATATTGAATACGTGTGTAAAGGTACAAAATTCCACATTAACTTTTCTAGTGTTGCAGAGAAAATTATGATGTGATTTTCTACATCTGAATTAGTTGCTTAGGAAAAGAAACGACCTTCCAGTTATGAGTTATACTGACCAAAGAAACAATTACGAAGAATTAAATCCAAATATAATTGTAAATATTTGAGAAATGGGTTCACATGTTTTCGGAAATTTCTCTGAAACGCCTTCTCAACTTGCGGCACATTATCGTTCACTAGTTGTTTCAAAAATTCTTAAACATTAAAATAATTGGCAGTTTTATCCACTAAAAATAGTTGGGACTGAAGAGATTTGTTCGAAATTTACAAAATGTTTTGCAAAAGTTTAATGAATCGTTTACTGCTGTCAGAGGATTTGTTTCAAGACTTCCTCACAATGTTCTGAATAAGAGCCCTTTTCGGTGAACGGTATCGATCATCCATCACGAACCTGCTTACTAAGAACAATATATGGCCTATAGTAAAAATAAAGCATCAAATATCAAACTAAATTGCTTTTTAAACCCTACTATTTAGAAGTAAATCTTTTAGACAGTATTTCAGTTACAGATTAAAACAAGACATTCGAAATGTACCTCTAACAACAGATACTAAATGTATCTGAGTCAAATTTATAGTAACTTTATCTATGTAATTCACGACCAACTCACACTTCCTGCCGGGAGCTACACAATTTTCTTTCGGTTTCTGCGCGTATTGGAACTTAATAATGTAGACATTGATTTTAGATCACTTTAGAAACCAGTTAATTCATTAGCGGTCACTATTATTTCCCATTATTATCTTTCCTAGCCCTTCGGGCGGCTCTTGGTTGGCGTGTTCTCTTTCCATGGTGCAATCGTGAGTTCAATTACTGGTCGGGGCAAAAATTGGGCGTTTTCCATTATAATCCTCTCAGTTTCTAGAGCCGTCTGACAAAAGAGCTCACGGAGGCCAAGTGTGCTAGATACGGTGGAAGGAATTCACGCTGCCCTCCAGAAGTCTCCCTTTCCCCAGGCGTAGGTAGTTAAACAAGGGCCAAGATTGCGAAAATCGCAATCTGGCAAAAATCGGATTAATCAGACCCTGAATGCCAAGTACGTTCATTCATTATCTTTTCTACAATTGAACAAATTTCCATTTCATTCATTCCCATTCATTTCATTTAATCCATGAAACACATTCCCATTCATTTCATTAAAAAAGAAGAGTTCATTTTTCCCAACTTCATTACTAAAATTAGTCGCTACTTCTTACATAACCATTAATAATCTCAGTTAAAATGAATGATACTCATTTTATAGCTCTAGCTCTATTTGAAAGCGAACATTGTTTATTAATTCCTACGTACTTTACAACAATTCGACAATTCAAGTAGTCGTTGTTTCTTGTCCTAATTCAAAAACGTTATGAACCACGGGAACCTGCAAAGAAATTCTTGCGAAAGAAAGTATAATGTCAATTATTTTTATGAACTAACAATAGAGTTCTTTGAATAATTGATTAAAAAAATCCTCTATCTTATCAATATTTTCAGGATTGTGAAAAATTTCCAACTCTGAACATATATATTCCTAGTCGTTCAACGTTGGAATTGTACTTTTTTATCATTCAGTAAACAATTACGAGTAACAGTTTTTTCTTGTTTACTATTTTCCGAGGCTGTGATGCCGGAAATGTAACATGAAAAAAAGATGCATTTAACATGAAAAACAAAACAAAAAAATGTAGTGATTGGAATCTACCTTTAAGGAAATTTGATCAAGTGCGTAGGACTCCATTTGATGTACAAATCATATATTTGTTCATCGCTTGTTGTGAATTAACGATATGAAAGGTTGGAAAGAAGAGAACAATTACCAGAAAAATTGGTCATATTTATGATAATAAGGGCATTTGAAGTTCATTGCGAGATTGCATGCAATATACCACAGCGCTCTTATGTTGTTCTGAATTGATTTCTGAAATTTAATATTCGTTTTCCCAAATAGGGAAGGCATACCACGAAGGGTCCAATTACAGATTTGAAAATGAGCGAGAAAATTCAATTTCGAGAGAGATTTTCTTGTTCACATATGTGTAATTTTTGCCTTTTTTTAAAGAGAGTTCTGACAATCGTGAGTTCTGTTGTATTCTGAACATATATATTTTATTTTGAGAAATTTTATCTTACAGCTTCAACTAGACAAAAATGTTCTTTCCGATATTCAAATTCTATCTAAACTAATTGCATTACCTGAGCACGCACTTTCTTTCAAACGTTCTAGCAGATTCACATTCTTTATGCGCTTGTGGAATATATGTATCACCACCCCACTGGAAGAAATTTTGCAATCAGACCCAAAAACATCCAATTCTCTCACTCGTTAAAACAAGAACCGAGTTTTTGAATAATTACATATTATTATTCAAAATTACACTAAAGGATCAAGTACATCCAGGATTTGAGATGCCGAATGTTGGAATTATTTTTCATCAGTATGTGGATATCTAATATTTCTGAAAAACGTTTGGATTACATTGTGCTTTCAAACATTATTCCCAATATTAATTTTGGAAAACATATTTTGCTTTTTATATCTAATCGTTTTCGAAGCTAAAAACTGTTAATATTTCTTGAATATGAACTTCAAATTATTATTACTTAGGGATGAAATTAATATTTTAAAATATTTCTTTTATGCCATTTTTAAGACCAAACTTGTAAAGTTGAAAGAATATACCAGGTAACTAAAATCTGCGAAATGAGTGTTCGAAGTTCGCCTAAAATTAAAAACAAAAACTCACTACGCTGTTTAAAAATTCATCAAGGAAAATAAGTTTCCAATGTCCTTCGGAGGAATACAGAAGTCGTCACGAAAAGAAAATATCTAGGTGTCAGTGTCCTGGTGTCAGTGTCGTCTGCAAAAAAAAAAGTTATTTCTGGAGTATTTCATTGGAGACATCACAATATCCTTCTCGAAGTTCATTTAAAATTGTATTATTGCCTCACCCTTACCATAAAATTGAAATTCACGCGTATTCGATGGTTGTATTTAATCAAGTTGAAGTAAAAATCAATGAAATCAAAAATTAACATTCATAGTTGAAATATTCGTTTCCAGGTTCCATCAACACGATTCGTGAGTGCCGTTTCTTCCCCTTCCAATGAAGCGGCGGGTGCCTGTGACTCACCTGCGTCTCGGAGAGGTTGAGCGCGCTGGCCAGCTCGACGCGCTCGGGCGTGGAGAGGTAGCGCTGCGCCTCGAAGCGCTTCTCCAGCCCCGTCAGCTGCTGGTCGGAGAAGACGGTGCGCGCCTTGCGGCGGCGGCAGTGCTTGGCGGCCAGCTCCGCGCCCGCGCCCGCGAACAGCGACCCGAACGGCAGCCCTGCGCCACGCCGCACGCTCACTGCCTCCTCTCCTGGCGCTTTTCTTCATCCTCTCACGCACACCTTTCACATCCCCCGCACACCCCCTTCACACATGCTTCTTTCACACACACACACACCTCCCTTCACACATACATCCTCACACACCTCCCTTCACACATACATCCTCACACAGCGCCCTTCACACATACATCCTCACACAGCGCCCTTCACACATACATCCTCACACAGCACCCTTCACACATACATCCTCACACAGCGCCCTTCACACATACATCCTCACACAGCGCCCTTCACACATACATCCTCACACAGCGCCCTTCACACATACATCCTCACACAGCGCCCTTCACACATACATCCTCACACAGCGCCCTTCACACATACATCCTCACACAGCGCCCTTCACACATACATCCTCACACAGCGCCCTTCACACATACATCCTCACACAGCGCCCTTCACACATACATCCTCACACAGCGCCCTTCACACATACATCCTCACACAGCGCCCTTCACACATACATCCTCACACAGCGTCCTTCACACATACATCCTCACACAGCGCCCTTCACACATACATCCTCACACAGCGCCCTTCATACATACATCCTCACACACCTCCCTTCACACATACATCCTCACACACCTCCCTTCACACATACATCCTCACACAGCGCCCTTCACACATACATCCTCACACAGCGCCCTTCACACATACATCCTCACACAGCGCCCTTCACACATACATCCTCACACAGCGCCCTTCACACATACATCCTCACACAGCGCCCTTCACACATACATCCTCACACAGCGCCCTTCACACATACATCCTCACACAGCGCCCTTCACACATACATCCTCACACAGCGCCCTTCACACATACATCCTCACACAGCGCCCTTCACACATACATCCTCACACAGCGCCCTTCACACATACATCCTCACACAGCGCCCTTCACACATACATCCTCACACAGCGCCCTTCACACATACATCCTCACACAGCGCCCTTCACACATACATCCTCACACAGCGCCCTTCACACATACATCCTCACACAGCGCCCTTCACACATACATCCTCACACAGCGCCCTTCACACATACATCCTCACACAGCGCCCTTCACACATACATCCTCACACAGCGCCCTTCACACATACATCCTCACACAGCGCCCTTCACACATACATCCTCACACAGCGCCCTTCACACATACATCCTCACACACCTCCCTTCACACAGCCTCACACACCTCCCTTCACACAGCCTCACACACCTCCCTTCACACAGCCTCACACACCTCCCTTCACACAGCCTCACACACCTCCCTTCACACAGCCTCACACACCTCCCTTCACACAGCCTCACACACCTCCTTTCACACAGCCTCACACACCTTTCATATAGTCACAAATCCTCATCATCCCTTCACGCATCAAATTACACACATCTCTGTCTGTCTCTCTGTCTCACATACACATACAGCACACACATCCTCTCATAACATCACCTCACACACATCGTTCCTTCACCTGTGGACGTATTCGTGTACTGTTTTACCGTTTTGAACAAGGAGCGCTAGGAACTCTTTTAATGTGTATCACTTCGTTTTGATTGCTTGTCAAAAGTATTCTTGCATTTTCAATAATAGCTCAATGTAAGAAAACAAATGTAAAATGCACTTAACCTATCCCATTACTGGAACTTTTGTTTGGAATTCGGGCAGTTTCGGATCCTTGATTGAATGCGAAATGAAGCGCCAATTCATCTACAATATCACTGGAGTCTATTGATTTAGTATTATTTAAAGACAATTTATACAGTACGTATATGAAATTCGTTATGCACGATATATGAGAATCAAATATGACACGCCAAGCTTCGTGTTATATTTTTGTAAAATGTGTTCTACGTTACTTTTAATAGTTTTAACTTTTTGAATTTTTTGTTATACTGTAGCATAATTTACAATGGGAAAGCTACTTTTTCAGCTACTGTTTCACACCTCACTTGATATTATATAATGAAAGAAAATGTAAAGCATTCAAATTTTAATTTGGTCCATTGTTTGCAACAACGTATAATTACGAAGGTAAATCTGTGCCAATATATAAAATATTCTGAATGAAATGACATTCATTTAGACTTTGTTGTGGAATTCCATAAAAAATTATACTTTGTCACGCTGAAGTATTCAGCTCTCTAACTTTTATTAACGTCCATATTCACGTGGCGCATCACAGGGAGCTCATGAAATGTTTTATTTCTTTTTTCCTTTCAAGTAGAGGTAAATTGCAAAATTCACTTGTGTCGTGTGAAATGTATAAGTTACAGAATATTCATGTAATGATTTCAATGAAAAGAATGAGTTTGATGTTTCATTGATTTTATGAAAACTACATTTGCGCTCAAGCACACATGATTTCAGACGATAGGTTTATGAAACATTACTGGGTAAATATGTAGCACTGCTACAAAAGACCAACGACAGGAATTCTAATTTACTTCCACATCAATTAACGTGAGAAATACACTATATATTTCCCTTATACAAATCATTAAAAATTTATTTCACAAAATGTGATTACACTTTATCAGTTTACTTTATTAGCAAATAAAGATTAGTTTAAAATTCAAAAACTTTAAAATAACTACCAAGTACTGAGCGACTTTTTGATTAGTGATTCTTGGCACGTCAACTGCTAAGGGCATTAGTCCCTTTACTGCAGTGCATGTTTTACTCGGTAAGTGTCGATGATCTTTCTCCGCTGGATGGCGAGATTCGGTGCCGTTCTACCGACGGCTAGCGGGTTTTCCTCAACCAGGTATCTCCCAGCAGCGGGGCCCTAAGCCTCCTCTCCCGGTAGAACTGAGCGACTTTAAAACAACTATCAAGAAGTGTGCGAATTTAATATAACTATCAAGTAGTGTGTGACATTAAAATCAACTTCTCCTGTACTGAAATTTGTTATTTAATAAAAGAAATCGCACGCAGCAACTGAATAAGGAATGTTACGTCCCTCAGCCTTTAACGTAAGACAACAAGTGTCCCGGTGCTCCCCTCTACGAGCGGAAGTCTCACCTGGCGAGAGGAAGAAGGGCTCGCTCTTGTGCAGGTAGGGGTGGCCGGCCGCCGCCGCGGCCGCCGCAGCCGCCGCCGCCGCCGTGGCCGGGTGCAGGTAGGCGCCGGCGTGCAGCATGGAGTAGCCGTCGGCGAGCGCCGCCGCCGCCGCGGCGCCGCCGCCCCCGCCCGCGCCCGCCGCCACCGCCGCCCCCGCGGCGCCGCCCCCGGCGCGGCTCAGCGCCGCCGGCCCCACCGCCGCCGCCGCAGTGGGGAGCTGCACAGCGCCCGCCATCCAATCACCCCTCAGCCACGCCTTTTCCGCTAGCGGGCACTGTCAAGTTGGAGATCGACCCGGTTTCAGAGCACGGAGTTCACACAGGTGCAAAACGATTTATTCAGAAAGTGTCACCCTCGCAAACGGGCACTGCACCCAACGCTGTCCTCCCATGTAAATTTTTTGGCTCTTGGCGAATTAGCAGTGGTGGCCCAGCTTTGAGTTTTGGAATTGAAGCTTCCGACTGGATAACAGTGCCCCCTCCCCAAGAGCCAAAAGATTTAAGTGGAATTTTACTTACGTGTTTCTAAGTCAATTAACATGTTAACGACTCAGACTAAATGGACAACACAATCATACAATTCGGAGATCTGTAAGATTCCTGGCGTCACTATGTATTTGCTATAATAGTCCCCTCCGGATGCATCTCAGAAAATTACACTGGTCAACAAAAAAAGGGTTCCAAAAAACTTTTTGAATCTTCATAGCTGATTTTTATAGTTTTTTGGGGTGCTGAATCCGCATCTGATATCTATTTCTTTCCATCACCACCAGTTTAGTAAGAATTTGATCTATTAAGATCTGGGAAAATATGCTATATACGCGAATAAAATGGAAAATGAACGTCCTCTAAAATACCAACAGAACTTTATTTAAACTTAGAAGATGGCTTTATATTCTTAACATTACATTCTACAAAGTCTTTATGTGTCCATTGACGTATAATTTCTTTGTCTCTTTTTTTATTAAAGCCCCTGATATAACTTGTTCTCCTCTGCGCTGTTTGCTGACTCTCTCGGTGAAGTGACCATCAGTAATCTCCATCATATTGGTGTTACAGCGTCCCTGATAACGTTTTTTCATCACTTTCAGATTTGAATGAAAACGCGCACCTTGTTCTTCACTTCACATTATCTAAATCGTTCGGAAAGAATTGTAAATGACTATTTAAGAAGTAAACCTTGAGGCTCATTAATCATCTCAAGTTTTTGAAAGCTTTCAGCATATTGGCAACAATTGCCTGATAGTCTGGGTCTTTTTTGTAGGCAAGGAACATATTAACAATGTGATTAAAAGCACTTAACGCTTCATTTTGATTTTCTGTCATATGTAGTTCAAATTAGGGATCAGACATCACTTTTTCTAATATCAGTCTCAAAGAAGATACCCTCTTTCAATAATTTTGCTGCAGACAATTGCGTGAACTTTTCACAAAGATACTTGAAACATTGCTCATCTTTAGGTAAGGCAATTGTTTCATGAGCCCTAATTTTATGTGCGATGGAGGCAGCAGAATCTTGTGTTGATCTACCATATGTTCCCTTAGAATATTCTTTTCCCCTGGATTGAAAGATTTTCTTACAGGCCAATTGCCTAGCTATACAGAGAAAATGTTAAAATGTGAACAAATGGTGGGTAATACGGCATTTTTAATGTTATTTTTGGAATCTGCGCACTTAAAATGATAAGAATTAGGTTAATACACACAAAAAGTGTGTATTAACCTAATTTTAAGTTAAGTTCAAATTTGTTCTCTTATGTTTGACAATAAGACGTAAATAATATGGTATAGCTGTACATGGTAAGGCAATATGTAAATTGGATAGAATTTGTTGTCGCGAGACAAGACTTGGAACAAAAAAGGACTCGCGGTTATGAAGCTCACGCCGTTTCCGCATGTCGAGCTAAAAAGGATACGTTCTAAAAATTTTAAATATTATTATCAACTTTTTTTAGTATCACGAGAGTTGTCTAGAATTGGTTTAATAACTTAATTCACCTACCTACAAAACGTTTTGAAGATATACTATTACCACTTATCAATAAGATTTTAACGTAACCATTAGCGAAAGATGGAGCGAAGTGTTTCTTTTTCAGGATTCAGGCATTCACGTTTTATTTATTTATAATTGTAAGGTTTTGAATAGTTTCACTGATTATTTGGTTGAAGAAAATAAAAAAAGAACCAAATATGCTGAAATGAATACTAAACGTGCTTATATGATATTTTGCATTGTTATAAAATAGAATTAAATCACTTGAAGACCAAAATAAGTTTATTTAATTCATATAAAAGCCTGAAGTAGTTAAGAAATTGTGTTACTTAGTATTGACACCGTCCATGAAGTTATCACTATTCTATGATTGTGCGTGTTTTTGTTCCTTGCTTCAGGGCACAGCTAAGTGAAAATTCTAATTTTGGTAAGAATATGATGCTACATAGATTAATATGTTAGTACATATTTGGATAATTTTTCTTGTTGGTGAATATTCGTGTAATTATAGGCGCCTATTTTGCCTATTTCGTTAAAACAGAGACTAATCTACAAAACGTTTCATCTTTTCATAGAATCTATTTATTTGTGAACGTTCATTGATTCTCAAGAGCTTGTCACAGTTTGCGTTTTTTTGTTGTTTATAGATAATAAAATACTTGTGCATGTGTAGGATATTTCTTGATAACAGTTTTTAAACCATCCAGAAAAATACAACAAGACATACAGTGTACTACACTAAGTTGAATATTTACTTCAATTATTTCTCTCGTGAAAAAAGGTAAATTATATTAAGTTTGCAAAAAACATAAATCTTTTCATTCCAAGTACACTTCTCCTGAATTTTATCAAGAAAGGTTTACAGAGGAAATGAAATATTGTTAATTTTAATTGCATGTTAAAGTGCATATTTCAGAATTTCGCATTTTTCATAAATGCATATTTTTGAAACCATATTTGAAGATTTTTTAGAGAATAAAAATGATCATCTTAGTTATCACCAAGTTCAAGCGCTGTAAATAATGCGCACGATGGTTCCAAGGGAACTGACGTATCACTGCCGGGCGATTGGACATTCCAATTGCAGAGTGGAAACAAAGGAATTAGCAGAAAGTTTCCTCTATACAGCCCTCAGTTTGATTTCCACTTATTTGGTCAATGTCAGGAAGCGCTACATGGTAACAAATTCAATGCAAGCAAGTTAAAATTCGAGAGGTCAAAGAAAACATGCTAAGAAAAATCTTTCTCGGGCGATTTTTAGACATCTTTCATGAAAACTTGTGGCATTTGGAAACCAAGCTATTCTAATGGGTATCTAGCAGCCCGACTTTCGAAATTGTGCTAAAACGTTTAGCTTGAATGAGCTTCATTATCAAGACAATGATTTATTTGTTGCAGATATAAATAAAATGATGGAATTAATATTTGCAGATCATATAAATGTTGCTAAATTGAATTAAAGTTGCTGTAGAAAATGTTAAAAAGTGAAAAAAATGTATTCATTAAATAAATTGTTTTAGTTTCTCCGCAATTTAGGTCTTACATTACCAAATTACTTTCATCGATGCTCTAAAATAACAGGGAAAACGAAGAATGCATTGTCATTCATGGAATTTGAAAAAGTTATCAGGAATTTGTTTGGCGTTCTATTCATAATTGCATAACAAAATTTTATATTTCTGGGAACTATTGAGAGATTTTTTACTTCGCAATTTATAAAATCAGTTTACCTAAAATAAACCTAAATTGAAGGCAATTTTACACTTGAATGGAAACAGTAAATACGATATGAATTTAGATGGTAACGTCTATTAAATGAACACTTCCTTTCCAACAGCAAGTTTGTAATGAATTAGCTCATTATTTAGAAGGTACCGAAAACGTCTTCACCGTTAGTAAGAGCTTAATCGAGCGTCTTTATCAAGAAAGACATTAATGCTCGCGGACGACTCCAGTTTATTGCCACTGAATCACAAAATTATTGAGAGAAATGTTATTCTCATTTACTTCATGTAAAGCGTCAACCTGCCAAAGCAAATTCTGAGATTCTATGGAAGATAAGGTCTTTAACAAGTTACAGACGAGTCGGCAGAAAATAAAATAAAGTCAAATAATGGAAATTGAAAAGTTTATAAGTGAAAGAGAGCGGGACATACAGACAGAGTTAAGAGGGGATAATTAAAGGAATACGAAAATAATTATTTAATAAGCATAAAGTATGTGAGTATACTGATATTTAAGATGTGTAAAAATGTGAGGTCTTGAGAATTTAAATGAATTTAGAAGAACCGTCACAAAATCAATAATACAAAGATGTAGATTCAAGAAGGAAGTAGAATCTGAATAAAAACTAACAGACGTAAACAAAAAGGGAAATGAACAAAAATAATGAGGATAATGACAATTATAAGCGACACGTACAAATTTCTTCGTAGAAATTTTACACGAAAGCGAAAGAACATGCATCATAAAACAATTTTCATCTCAAAAAATGTTCTTCGATCACGTTCCAGAAACCGTTCTCTCTCTGAGCAAATTCACCCCGGCACAGGAATGTCGCCAGAAGTCTGAACATTTTCCGCTTCTCAAAGAAAAAAAAAATTACGAATTTTAACTACCTCGTCCTTAGGGAGAAAATGGACGGCAACGTGAAATATCCGCCACAATTGAGCAATTTAAAACTTGCTCCGTCGCTGTCCTCTCCTCCCGCTGGGTGGCTCCCGCTGCCCCGGGGTTCCTCATTAACGCCCCTTGATCGCTGTAAGTGTCCCCTTCAATTCCGCAAACAGCTGCTCGGGCGCGCGGCCGTTGAGAAAGTTATCTCCGGTCGCGAGATGAATCCTCGTAACGAAGGCGGAGCCTTCGCATTATCCCTCGGCGCAGATTCCCAAAGACCTTCGCTGTTTCGCGGAAGAGGCGAGAAGGCGCGGGTCGAGTGCGTAACGGGAATAATGCGAGGAGAATGGAGGGATGTGAAAATTTGCCGGAGAAAATCGAGGCTTCCGTTGCTACGCTTTTAGTATGAGCGGGGACGAATAAGAGATTAGGGGGGGGGGCATGATGGAGGTAAGTAAATGAGAAAGAATTTCAAAGAAAATTAAAAATTCCAAGAATGGCTAAAAAGTAATTTCATTTATTAATTGAAAACCATAAGATTTTTATATGGCACATTATTTTTCATATTTATTTTTCGTCCTGAAGAAACAAATTATTTCGGGCAGTATCAATACACTGAAGCACTTTGATGCACTACTGTTATATTTTTCCTGTACATCTAAACGTCGTCACTACTAAAGGAATCTCTAAATGTTAATTCTCTTGGGTTTCGGGAATCTTATAGAGCTTAAAATTCACTAGTTTACCACTCAAAGAGAAGTTTTTAATGAAAACACTGAAGTTTCTTCTGGGTGTAAATTTATGCAACTCTCCTTCATTCAGAGCAAAAGACAGCAGGTTAAAGAACTTCTCTTCGAATTCCCATGAAAAGACAAAATGAGGTGTTTGGTAGATGTAACGCACATTTCCACTTGTTTTATCATTTCACCAAAATGCTTTGCCAACTTGAAGAAAAAATATGACGGAGAAGTCCACGAAGGTCTTTATGACGCAGTCATGTAAGTGGGGACATCTGGAAAATGGAACATCGTGAAATTACTTTCTAGTCAATGTAAAACTACCTGAAATATCATCGATGCACCAGAATAATTTTTCTCAATAGTCGTCTTTTTTCAGTAAATGGAACAACAGGTTTTTTAGAATTTTTTTCAGTGTTTATAAGTACAATTTGACTCCACTCGGAAAAAAACTTCCCACTACAAAATGACAAATTTTGTATGTGTCACTTTTCTTATCCACCAACGATATCCACATACTTAACTTTGCACGAATTCAGTATTCCACGCTCAAGAATAGATATTAGGGAAGCTTTTCGTGAGAGGTATTACAAATTTCAAAATGTCAAAGGCTAGGAGAGAAGAAGAAACGAAGCGTTCGAAATATTTCCAAATAATATCTGGAGTAGTGTGTTTCGTCAATATGCCAACGTTAAAAACGCAAAATGATTTGCTACGAGATGGGGACGGCGATAGCGACACCTACTTGTTAGAAATATTGACTAATGACGTACTCTCGAGCAACAGTGAACAAATAGTTAGAATTTATTTCAATATGAACTCTAACTCGAACATGTATCAATGTTCTACGATACCCAGTACATAGCGACCAGCGTCATTTCTGTATTTCAATGTATCCGTCGGGACAGAACAAGGCCAAGTGATACTGTGTTCGTTCAGGGGGGATCCAGCCGATCAGTTTGGGTGGGAAGCATTGTAGATTTTTGTTACATAATAAACATTTGTTATTACTCGTATATTCTACACTAGGAAAACCCGGCAGACATTGTTATACCCTTCATATCCCTCTTTCCCCTCCCATCTCCCTTTCTCACTGTCTCTTCCTACCTACCTCACCCTGTCCTTGTCTCTCTGTCTGTCTCTGACGCTGGATGTCCATTTACTCGCATATTATGTACGTCTCTGAGCAGGTGAGGTAATATCGGAAAACGCCGGAGCAGCAAAAATGTAATAGAATGTTCCAAAAAGCTCATTCTGTAGATTACGGAGGTCGAAACGTTTCTTTGAGGCCTTTGGCCTAGGGTAACGTTTTAAGCCCTAGAACGCATCGTTTAGGAGTTATTTAACGATATAGATTCAAAATGCTGCCGAGTGTCTTGCGGGTTGCATTTGACGTGAATATTCAGTTTTGTTCTACAGCGCCATGTAGTGAATTTACAACAGAATTAGCAGCAGATAAACCCTCTTGGTGAAAAAAGACATAGAAGTGCCAACTTTCAAGGAGATGGGCCTTGGGGGGGGCGGCTATGCCCCGCCCCTGGATCAGCCAGTATTGTCGTTGCTACGCTCTGTACTAAGGTAAACAAAGCGATTGTCAGAGAAGCCTTCATCCGGCGTGACATACACCCCGATGTCTCGCTGCCCCTGCCCGAAGGCGCGGAGGGTGCGGAGGCGTACCTGCGGGAGGACGGCCTTGGGGCGGAAGAGGATGTCCTCGATGAGGAAGGAGGTGGTGTGGTGGCCGCGCTGCTCGGCGGCGGCGGCCGCGGCGGCGGCGGCGGACACGGCGCGCTTGTCGCACGTCGGCTGCTGCGCGGGGGCGGGCGGGCGCGCGCCGGGCGGGGGCGGCGGCGGCGGTTGCGGGGGCGGCTGCGGGGGCGGCGGCGGGTGCGCGTGGGGCGGCGGCTGCTGCTGCAGCGCGCCGCCGGGGCCCAGCGCGTCCATGGGCGACACCGCCGCCGCGTCGGGCGGCCCGCACCCGCGGCACCACGCGCCTGCCAGCGCGCGCGCGACCCTGCGCAGGCACGCACGCGCGCTCACGTCTACGCTCGTGCCCACGCACACAAACACACACACACATCCACGCCCATGCACACACATCCAAGCCCACGAGCACCCATTCACGCCCATGCGCGCGCACACACGCACACACACAAACACACACACACACACGCGCGCGCACACGCACACACACGCGCGCACACACGCGCACACACTCGCGAGCACACACACGCACATGCGCTCACACACACGCACACGCGCGCGCACACACACACACGCACGCACACTCACGCGCGCACACACACACGCGACCATTCACACCCACTCACGCCCATGCACACCCACACGCACGTACTCGCACATGCACACACGCGCGCACACACACACACACACACACACACGCGCGCGCGCGGGCGCGTTCGCTCATGCACACAACACGCACGCCATGAGTATGCACGCTCGTGCACACGCGCATGCACAGTCAAATCCTTAATATACATTAAGCATCCTAATGTAAATGAATAACTGTCGGGAGCGGGACATTTTTGAAATTAACATGACTCAATAATATTTAAATTTAGGTCAGTAGAAGATAAACGATCATTTTTACTGAACATAGGTCATTGCACATTCACAATGCATAATTTGCCTAGCTTTTTACTTTCTCGCTCCCGCTTACACAATAGAGAGGAAGTTTTGGAATGCTGCGCGAAAAAACGGCGAATTATCGGCAGAAAAACTCTGAAGAGACAGGTAATGAAAACGTGGATAAATGAAAATGCTGAATTTAGAAAAAATAACTAACATTTGGCGCGGCCGAAAAATAGATTGATGGCAAAATGTCTGTCCGTCCATCTGCCTGTGAACAATGCTAGCGGCTGAGCCGTTTAGTCAATTTTCTCCAAAATAGATATTCCCCAATCAATCTGGCTAATATTCTATAAATTCGATCTTTTATAATTTCATTATAGAGAGTACTTTACGTGAAGCCCCTGGAACATTTTCCAAATTCAAAGAATGTCTCCAATGTTTTCCATTCAACTTGTTTGTTACTTTCCGGTGTACGTATGTATAAACGGAATAATATATGTAATATAGGGAAAGTTATGTAATACTGCGCGAAATAACGGCGATTTTGTGTCAGAAAAAATTCATTGGCAGGCCGTGATAACGAAAAAGGAGATAAATCCAGTTGCTAATTTAAGAAAAAAAAACCCTAACACGTGGTGTAGCCTGAGTCCCTGTTTTGTAGGTCCTTGATACCGAAAAACCAATTGAAAGTAAAACGTCCGTCTGTGATCACTATCACCTAAACTATACGTAGGATTTTTTTCAAATTGAAGAAACCCCTATCGATCTGGCTCCAATCGAAGCTTTGAGATTTTGAAAAACTTTCTTCAAAATTTGCGGGTACTTTACAGCCCCGGAGATTTTCTCAAAAACTGCTCCAAATTTTTCTTTAAATTTCTTGTAAGAATAGAATAAAATGAACTTACTAAGGTGGCATATGTCCTAATTTCACTGTTGACTCTGAATTTTCGAAAATTGCAAATGTTTGAATTTTTTCGGTCTCTTCTTACAACTACAAAATTAAAGGTACGGATTTTTTATTCAAATAAAATTTGTTCTCTATAGTGAGTTGTTTCATTAAGATCATGTACATTTTTTTGAAAATTTTAGTAGTTTTTGCGCAATATTGTGTTACAAATAGGATAGTGATTAGTGTGAGGTTCAACCTACGAGAGTTCTCGCATGGGTACGCGGAGGTAGTAGGGAAAAACTTGTGCTATGGCACAACATAAAGAACAATCTTTTTAAATTAGCTAAAGTAAAATATCTTGACATAAATTAAGAACAAATATAAAAATGCGCTAGCCTACATTACTACGTGAATTAATTTAAAAAAGCAACTAAATTTAAAATTTTAGAAAGAATAGCGCAAGTAACTCGACAACTGCGATCGCAGTCCAAACGCACGATTTAAATGTTGGCAGTATCTGGAAGTATGTACATCAACGTCCAGCTGCAACATCGTATTGTAAATAATATACCGTTTGATATTAAAATCAAGGTGTCGGTTCGTTAAGATATTCAATACTAATCATCGTTTGAGCAACATTCCCATGTATGGAAGTGAAATCTAAGCATACTAAACTGTTTCTAAAAGTAACAAATTGTATTTAGTTCTCAAAGGTGAAAATATTAATTTGATAATTTTTTGGCTCAGAATTGCTTTTCTTGAGGTACTTAGGAACGCAGAAAATAATCCAACTCTTTTTAAGATACAAATAATTTTCGCACCCCAGCAAGCTGGCGACCTGACTCTCCAAAACCCCCTCTGTTCCTCATAACAAATCAAGAAAATCAAATAATATTACAAAGAGTAGGGTTGTAGTTGCCCGATCCGGTATTTTCGCACTACTTTCTTGGTTTTCTCAACAGTAAAATACTTTTCTTGTATTTTTGTGACTATCAAGGAAAGCGAAAAGCTAACTCACAAGGAGGATTGAATAATTTCTTCAAATATTGTTTTTAAAAAAGTATGAATTGTTCCAAGAACATCTCTCTATAATACTGAATTTGAAAATTTGTTGAAAATTTTTTTCCAACATCAATTGCATTGTTATTTTTGTTTGATATTCTGTAAGTACATTAGAAGCTACACTTATACATTTTTTAAACAAATAAACAAGTTTCATGAACGACTTTTCTTCTTAATGGAAAGGATAGACAAATGGACAAGGAAAGGGTAACGCGCGAGAAATTTCGCACGGACACGCTAGTTTTATATTACCACCTACGCTGCCTTGGAAAACAATGCAGCGATGTATATTTGAGAAGTTCATTGCTGAACGGCAACAATATAAGATAATGAAATGCGAAATTCTTTTGAATTCTTCTCTTTGTTGAACATTGACATGCAACCATTATGAGGCTTTGTTTTATTTATTTATATTTTTTATTTAACGTCAAAAACAGAAAAACTGAGTGTGACGTACTATGGGGAGAAATGTATTCTGTGAACGCTTTCGTAAATTCCGGTATCCCTACCCTAAGAAGCGTAAGCCGCTGCCGCCACCGCCGACTCCTCCGCTGGTGGATCATATTAATTGTTAACTTTTAATTATTTTACTTTATCGGATACTGCGTACGCAGAATACTGTAACTAATACTGCTAATATTGCATAACTGCTAAACTGCATAACTATACTGCATAACTGCTAATACTGAATAACTAATACTGCTAAAAGTGTCATAGAATATGTTCTTGAATACATTGCACATCTTATTCAATGAATTTGGGCTATTAGTTTCTGTATCTAACTATAATGTTGTTATGGCATTGGAAATCTACATCAAGCTGTCTTCTCATTTTCGGTTTCTGATCTAAGTGGAAAATGATCAGTCTTGAAAGTTAAATTTAGAAGAGAATTACAGCCAACGAATAAAGCTAGAGATCGAAGATAATAGTAAACTTCTTAGCCTACGGTTCATTAAGATAATTGGCAATTTCAATCCTCGTAGAGAGGAAAGTAATAAAGAATTATGTGATAAATGAGACGACAGGAATTTCAAACGATGTACAAAAAAGGCAAACAGAACAACATTAATTGCAAACCACCACATTTACTCTAGTCAGCAGGGTCGTTTTCAGAAATTATCCTATTTATTACTATACTTTCAATGCAATTCACCATTAAAAATTGCAATATTTTGAATACCGAAACGTAAAACATGCGATAAAGTAAATTGCTGTATATGAAACCATCATTTCTGTAGAGTATTTGCCAACAAATGAAATAACAAATTGGTTTTATTTATCAGCTCTTTTTTCATTTTCCTCACTCCACTTCGAAAGTTTAAAAGTGAATATTGTCATTCTCATACGGATTGGAACGCGACAAAAAAATGCGAGCAATTAAGTCTACAATTTTGTGAACGTATAAACATTTCATTATTTATATTTCTTATAATTAGGGAAATTATTTTAAAATTGATATCGGCAAATACCAGGCACTCTGTAACTGAGGAAATTGAACGTGTTCGCATTTTATTTGATATAATAAAACTCAACGCATAAACAATAGAGGCGCGTAAATTATTTTATCCTTGAGTAAAAAGAGAGGGATATTTTGAATTGAATTGCCTTATTTTACGTGGTGAGACTCTGCTCTTTCGTCTGACCACGCAAATTTTGTTACACTCCTTTCACCAACTAGCGGAAAGAAGGCATTACTGAGGCGACGAAATCGGCGATTTGAATTTAGCTCAGAGGCTTCATTTAGGCTTGAGGATCTTTTACATGCAAGTAAATCTACTAGCATGGGACAGCCGGCTTCACTTCCCCTCCAAAGGAAGGCGTACGAAGGATTTTTTCGCCCCCTAAAAATCCACGGGTTTGAACCCGCGAACTTGGGTATAGCAGTCCGTTACGCTAGCCGCTACACCATCGCCGCCACACCATCGCCGCTGATATAGGTATGGTAAAAATAAAAAAAAGGTAGAAAGGTTTTCTAAACAATATATACAGTATATATTTAGAACTTTGACTTGTATCATAAAAAATTACACTTATTTCAAGTATATATCACGTAATTCTTGAACTACCATAGAAATTAACTGCGCTTTTCTAATCCAGTGAGAGAGCAAAATTAAAGTATTATGTTACTTAAAAAATAGTACCTAGAACATCAATTTTTCATTTTTGAAACATTGTTGATGAAAATGTGTGAAAACAATAACGTAATTATTGTTCTAAGTCAGATTAACCGTACTTGATATATACTTGAAAATGCTTGGAAGAAAACGTTCTTTATAATATATTAACTACTGCACTACAGATTTATTTTTGGATAATATTATCTTAAGATGGATTTGAACACCTTATATAAAAGTAATATATTGATGCGCAACTGTGTAGTCAATAGAAATCGAACAAAATTCGTTAAGCCGTAGGCTACCGAAAACCCCAAAAAATACCATTCGAAGATATGCCACAGGAGTAGAAAACGGATGTTTTTATAATCGCTTAGAAATTTGTATTATTTTCCAGTGTGAAGTCAACATGAAATTATTTCAGTGATGAGACCTAATATTTTTGTGTAGACATCACAAGATTTTGTAAATGTCGTAACCTACCCTTAAAGGTGTCGGAGGGAGTGGGGTGAGTAGCAATACTTTCAACTTAGAGCAGGGGTGTCAATTCGATTTTCTATAGAACCATTTACAAAAGTACGAGTAATCAACTCAAATTAAAATAAAATACTAGCCATACTAAAAAAACTCTCAAGAAAATAATAGGAATCTTTATTGGGAATTGAAGTTTTGATTTTATGTTCTTAATGGTAAGATTCTAATCACTTCATTTATATATATAGAATCAGTCTGGTTATTGACAAAGTTCTTTCATATTATTACCCGTGACGCAATACAGAGGAACGATAGAACTACTTCAACACTGGTTCATGAGAATGTCAATCATTTACATTTCTTCTATTTCCTGTAGCATAATTAAGTGAGAAATGTTTGCAACGACCACTTCTCATTGTTTGTGGGCAAGTACGTCAAAATCTTTAGATGTGGTCGTGGGCCGCCTGATAATGATCCGTGGGCCCTGTGTCAGACATGACAGGCTAGTGGCCTTGATTCGGGGGATTCCTTACGATGCCACTGAGATATACAGGGTGAGTCACGTAACTTTAGCACCTCCTGTAACTTTTGAACGGTTAAAGTTATTGCAATGCAGTTTTCACGGAAGTACATGAAGGGAAAGGACTAATAGATACGTACATTAATTTCTATTTTATCACTTGTACTTTACGAGATTTTTTAGGTAACTTTGATTTTTCAAATGGAACTATATATATTTTTTCAGTCCACCATGACGAGCGTAAAAAGACGAATCCAGTGATGTACATATTGTCATATGTTAGATAAGCATTTTTTTGATTAATTTTGATTTTTGCGACTGGGGTTTAACGGACATTTTGAATAGTCCACCACACAAGGTCACGCAGCGCTCCACCAGCAACGCGCGCCCGGGCAAGTGAAGGGAGATTTGAAGATACGAAACATATTCCAAATATTCACAAAACCATTGCAGTTTTTTCCTGAACTGTGCTTTCCATCCTTCCGCATTTTCAGATTTTCGTCTTTCTTTGATTGAAGGAATTAAAGGATGGAAAATAAGGATTTGTCATAAGTTTGTATCGTAATAAAATTGTTTATAACTTCAACTCCATTTAATGGGGTTTCATAAGATACGTATTAATGGTATCTTAAAACAAAGCACAATAAGAATAAATAATTAAAACTGTACAAAAAATATTCCGTATTTTGAGCAAACAATTTCAATGTTAATAAGAATATAATAATAACTTAGGGATAGAAATAATCTTATTTCAATAAATACCACTTAAGACAAATCCGTATTTTCAATGCTTAAGAAACACAAAATATCTGAAAATGGATCAGGATGGAAAGGAGAGTTCAGGAAAAAATGCAACAGTTTTGTGAATATTTTTCGTATCCTCAAGTACTAAAATCCCTTCCCTTTCCCGACCCCGCGTTTGCTGGGGGAGCGCTGCGTGACCTTGTGGAGCTGACAGTTACAATGAAAATATCTGTTAAACACTAGTCGCAAAAAAATCACAATTACTCAAAAAAATGCTTATCTAACATATGACAATATTTATATCTTTGGATTCGTCTTTTTACGCTTGTCATGATAGACTGAAAAAATATGTATAGTCCCACTTGAAAAAACAAAGTTACCACAAATATCTCGTAAAATACAAGTGATAAAAGAAAAATTAATACACATATCAATTAGCCCCATTCCCTCATTCACTTCCGTGAAAACTGCATTGCAATATCTTCAACCGTTCAAAAGTTACAGGTGCTAAAGTTACGTGACTCAGCCTGTATATGGGAGATTGTTGTGAAGTTCTGAAAAAGGAAGCGAGAATTCATTAAATAAATATTTGTGATGCAATAGGATCATTGATATATTAATTTATTTTGTGCAGGATTTCGTTGATGAGAAAAATCCATAACTTCTGTCTTCCAGCACCTCACAGTAATTTGTTCGTGTCCGATAGAACATACGAGTACAAGGTACCTCCTCAAGGAATGCGGAAGAAGGTTCTCTGGTAAGGCTGTCTTTAGTCATGAGTAAAAATGGGCTATCACCAGAGACTCAAAGAATTTTGGGGGTTCCGGAATCCCGCAAACAATTTTTCCAGAATAATCTGATAACTGCTGAGATGAAAATTTTTTAAAATAATATTGTCATTATACATGTGGAAAGTGCCACTTTCCATCACTTTTGTAGTCTAAAAAGTGGATAGCCTTGAATTTTATTTCTCAATATCTGTACCACACATTCCTTGCAAGGCGTATGTGCTTTCAGCGGCCAACCGTGAACTCAGATATAAAATACACTCCTCTCCAAAGTATCAAAGAACAATAGCAGAGAGAAATTATTATGACTCAAAAGCTGTGGATGTATCGCTGAAGAAAAGGAAAATATTTCTTTAGTACGTGATAAAGCCTCTTTGTAACATTTCACCAGCGCTGATACGGTTTTACCACGTGTTAACAGAAGTAGAGTCGATAAGACGGCAACCGAAAAATATGTTCTTAACGTAACGTCTCAGTTAATTCGCTCTAATTGATTGGTTAGTGATTCCAGGCGCGTCAACTGCTAAGGTAATTAGTCCCGTAAGTGTAGTGCATGTGTCGTCTTCTGGAAGTTCCGGTGATCTTCCCCCGCTGGATGATGCATTCCGGCGCCGACCTACCGCCAGCGGGGTTTCCCTCAACCAGGTATCTCTCACCAGCGGGGCGCCACCCCAACACGACAACCTTAATCTCGACCGATCTCCCGGTATGTGTGATAGTGTAGTGCAGGCATGTCAATGTCACGGGAAAGGTAACATGCTACTTAGAGCTTGCGGGCACTGCGTCGAGAGAAATTGGCGCGAGATTTAAAAGTAAGGGTAGTACAATTTCCTCCAGAGGGGCGGTACGTCACTGGGTACCTGGCCCATGATAGTTTTTGGGAGACATTACTTGACAGTTATTTGTCACAAATTTAGCTATATTAATTTCCATTTTCTCTTATAGGCAAAGAAATGATCCATTAAAATGAAATAATAAATCAATCTGATTTCAAATTCTGAATTAAGAGTAGCATTATTAAAATATTAATCAAAATAATCTTGATTTTGTAATCCTGTTTACTTAAGAGCTATGTAAAAGTATGAACTTTTTATGTTGAGGTTAAAAGGTTTAACGATTCTTGTCTGTTAAAAGCGCTGTCCGTCCGTAAGCGAGAATTGTTAACTTATAGAGGCTTGTTCATTCATTTCATATTATTTCCAAACACAATAAATAACTGAACGATTTAATAACACAAATCGAAAACAAGATATTAATTTGCCATTCAAACATATTCCGGTCACTTAGCAAAGATGTTTATGTAAGGGAGAATGCAGGAAGAAAATTAATGTATTGTGATAAAATAATGAATGATTTATTTTATCTAATTTAACTTACTAGCTCAGTTTTCCGGTTCTCATGCTCTCTATACAGAGAAGCCTGGAAGTCTGAAATTATCTATATTCCGAAGGAATCACATATAACGTGGCACAACAATAATTTTGTTTATTAAAAATATAATTTGGGATTAACAATATAAATTCTCTTGATTGATTGCATGCATTAGGTTCACGGTACCGAATTGTCTGGCGTTGTGAAACGATGGCCCCGCAGTTCGTAGCCCCTTGACTTCCGCGCCGAAAATCCCTCTTCGCGCCGGTCGTCGCCGAAGTCGTCTGCTTCTTTCTTGCTGCTCACTTCTTGCACTATTGTTCCACAATCTATCCTCCCTATTCACGTCGATGTCCTACTTAAATAATTCAGATTACATTCGCGTCGCTACCACCACGATGCCAGTCAACCACCAACTCTCTAGTCCAGCCTTCTGCCCGTCAACAACCTTCGTTACCTAGTAACCGCTTCACCGTCCAGATTAAAGCGCGGCGTTTGTTTTGTAATATTTTGTATATTACAGTATAGTAATAAATAGTGAAGAATATAAACATAATACAATTCTCGGTTATTTGGTAGAACAAAATCCTGCAAACATATTTTCTTATGAAGCCACTATTCCCGCCTCCCGCCACTATTATCCCTTTTTCTGGATTTTAAGGGGCAATGAGTTCGGAGTCAGTCCTTGCCCGTGCCCCGACGAGCGGCGGGCTCTCCGGGCGGGCAAGCAGCCCGTGCGGGCGCGGTTTCACCTGCCTGGTGTAGTGCATGTAAGCGTATGTCGGTAAGGGATGAGGATAGGACAAGGAAGAGGAAGGGATGATCACGTGCGCCGGTCCGTGGCCCCTTTGTTAGGATACTACTCCGGAATTCGCTTGCTTTGATAAGAGAAAAAACAGAAAACTACCGATCAGAGCAGCCGGCCGCTAGAACCCTCCTCCAGACAGTGACTGAATTCGACCTAGCTGACAAGCTAGTGTCGAAAATTCTGTCATGGCGGGGTCTCGAATCTACGACCTCCCGGTCAGAGGCACTGCAGTGACACCAGTTGATACTGCGCGCGAACTCTCCCGACCGCAGTTCATTCGCAGACAGCGTCATCAGCGATCTCATGTAATGGTCGTCACTTTTCTCCCCTCGGAGAAACAACGCCGCTGGAAGTGAAATTACGCGAGCCCAGTGAATAATAGCGCTGCCTATCACTTCTCGTCTTCCTCAGCTCTTGTTCTTCCGTTTCTCCCTGCCCTTCCTTTCCTTCCATTCGTTCACTCATACTTTACCACCAAGCGGAAAAAACTTTACCACCACAGCAGTCTTTTCTCGACATTAACACTGTAGGGAAAGATTCTGTCACTGAAGGGAGTTACTATTGTTCCCCAAGTCTGAAATTGGAGGACTCATACGTTCAAGAACTTGCGAACTATTATGGCACGTTTATACCGCTTCTAACCGTAAATCAAAATTAGTTGAGGTAAATTTAATTTATCTTGATATCTCCTGAATTATTTTTTTTAACTATCTTCATCCAAAATATTGTCCTACATAACAAGCTTCAAAAGATATTTTATTTTCGGAGCGAATTCTTCATCCATTACAATTACTATTATTATTACTATTATCATCGTTATCATTATTATTACAATTATTATTATTATAAAAATTGCCAAAACATTTCGAGGAGTTTTACACTGTTTGCAGTGATGGCGACCGCGTCAGTTCCAACCATTAGTGGGGCAAGCTGCGTCGCGGCGCGGCGACCGCGCAATTTTTCATCGCATCGCGGCGTGGCGTGGCGCTGGGCCGGGGGCTGCGGGGCCGGGGCGTGGGCGCCTGCGAGAAGCGATCGACCAAAGCGGTGAGTGGCGGGTTACAGGGGGCGGAACAGGAAGGATCGGGGCAGAGAGGAGCGGGGAAAGAGCGGGGGTGGGGCAAGGAGCGGGGCGAGGACTGGGCCAGGGGGTGGGGCGATAGAGTGGGTAGGGGGGGGCAATGGGGTGGTGGGCAAGTCGGGACGAAGGGGTAGTGGGCGGGCCAGAAAGCGGGGCGATGGGGTGTTGGGCGGGCCAGGGGGCGGAACGATGGAATGGTAGGTGGGGCTGGAGGCGGGGAGGGTCCGGGGGGAGAGGGCGATGGTGTGGTGGGCGTGGCGGGGCGGAACGGGGCGTAGCGGGGCGGGGTGGGGCGGGGCGGGGCGGGGCGGGGCGGGGCGGGGCGGAGCGGTGAGGAGCAGGGCGGAGCGGGACGGAACGAAGAGGGGCGGGGCGGGGCGGGACGGGGTGGGGCGGGGCGGGGCGGGGCGGGGCGGGGCGGAGCGGGGCGGGGCGGAGTGGGGCGGGGCGGGGTGGGGCGGGACGGGGTGGGGTGGGGCGGGGCGGGGAGGAGCGAGGCGGAGCGGTGCGGGGAGGGGCGGGGCGGAGCAGGGCGGGGTAGGGCGGAGCAGGGCAGAGCGGGGTGGGACGATGTGGTGGTGGGCGGGGAAAGGCGTGGAGGTGGGCGGGGCGGGGCGGGGCGGGGCGGGGCGGGGCGGGGCAGGGCGGGGTGGCGGCGAGCCGGTGGCCGATTGGAAAATTCTGGAACGCTGCGTGCTTTTTGTGCGTGTATCCATAGCGACCGCTATAACCGGCTTATCGACCGCGCACGGACACCTCCTGACGCCTGGTGCCCATCCCTCCTGACGACGCGACTCCCGACTGTCGCCCCGCCCCGCCCCGCCCCGCCCCGCCCCGCCCGACCGACCAACGGACCGGTCGGACGGTCGCTCGATCGAACGTGGTGGGGGCGCAGCGGGCAGGAGCCCCGAAAGGGTTGTTATCCCGTCCCTCGCAGTTTGGGTAAAAACGTTTTTTGCCCAAACTGCGAGGGAAAAAATTGCTAAATTGCCTTTATTAGAAAAAATGTTGTAAATGGGCGGTACTGATGAAAGTCGATATTTCAGTGAGCGCGTTTCGCCGACGTGACGGTGGAAAAATTAAATGCGGTGGGGGCATCATGGCGAACGCACGAGCACCTTCGTTGGCGAATAATAGGTCGCGCAAAAACGCCGAATGCGATGTGGTTGGGCGGAGATTCGAACCTTTTCTGTTGCATCGAGTTTGTGTTGGGCTGGCATTGCGCCAAGTTTTTTTTTTACTGTTTCTCGTTTCTCTCATCATTTTTCATTACACCTCGGGCTGGTTTCCTCGTCGATCGTCATTACATATGATGACTATAATTTAGTGCGGAACCCCAGAATCCGGGTAGCTTCTCTATTCAATATTCATCATTCATAATTCATAATGAACACCGTTGGGATGGATGACCATTTAGAAACACCGTGCAGTGGTCGCAATCAGACTCGTAATGTAATTCGAACTGCATTTTAGAATTACTACGGGATAATGAGGATTAATGAACAATTCATGACAAGTATGCCAAATGGATATTTGAAATTTTCGTTATGGGATAATTATAGTCACATTTAGCCAACAATGCAGTCACATGCCAGGGTGTGCTTTAATTTAGAAAGTTTAGTACTTTTTAGAGTTGTGGAAATTAATTGCATTCTACCAATATTGTCTCACAATTTTTTTGTGTTACTTATAACAAACTATTTAATAATCGAATCAATGCTCATTATCTCAACTTATAATAATATTAGTTAAAATTACTTTTTAAAATAGGAATATTATTCTGTCACTTGAATAAAAAAAACTAATCGATATCTTATACACTGATGTATCTAAGAAATGAAAAACATATCTTATGATTTAATTAATATAAATATACCAGAAATAGTAATTTAGATTACAAGTAAACGAAGTGGATATTTTCAGTACTGAAAGCGACTGAGATACCAGAGCTACCGGTGCCGTTGTCGGCAGTGTGTCTGAACGGGAGTTCCTTGGGTTCGAGTCCTGACGGATTTTCGACACTGGCTAAATTGCAAGGTCTAATTCAGCCTTTGTCTGGAGGAGAATTCTAGCGGCCAGCTGCTCTGATTGATAGTTTTCCGTCGTTTCTTAGATCAATACCAAGAGAATTTCGGAGCAAAACAAATTGACCATTAGCCACAAGCAATCTTTCCGTTCCTATTCTTGCCCTACCCTCAACCCTTACATGTACAGCACGTGTCTCAATAGGGAAATACCCCGTTGGGAGATATCTGGAGGGGAATCCCTCTAGCTGACGTGAAGGTCGCCGCTAGATCTCAGAAGGTCGACGCTAGATCCCAGCAGGGAAGGAAAACCGCCTCTCTCTTGATAAACACGCGTCACACGTGCGGGACTAATGACCATAGCAGTTGCCACGCCCCGAAACACCAAATAATCAATCCAATCCAGTACTTCATGGGAGAGTTCCAATATTTCGATGTGTCCCGGAAAGCCATTTTACGTGTGTTGTATGCCATATTACAATATATTATTCGGACTTTTATGTTACAATATTTTATTCGGACTTTCGAATTTTATGACAGTTTTTCTTTGTGGTAAGCACATTTCTTGACGATTACGAGAATATACAGATCTTTTATTGGGTCCTTGGTAGTTATTTTGTTTTCTGATTGTTGGCTATACTTTTTAAGATGATGTTGTTAGCGTCTGTATCCCAAGCAATTTCAGTAATAATGTAGAAAAAACTTATTTTGCGCACCATTATAAACGTACGTATTCGATGCACAATATTATTAAGAAAATTAATATTTAAAGCAAGTCGAAAGTCAACATTTTTTACATTAAGTTTAATGTCCTTTATGGCGTATATGATGAGTTTGTACCCATTATTTCCATGACATTCAAGAAATTATTTCTATCAACCGTGTTAACAACGGAATTAAAGAAAGGGCTCACAATATCAAGGTCAACAAGTCAAATTATGATACAAATCAGTCGTGTTTCTCAAATTTAATATTATAATTTTAGTATCACGTTTCAAATGCAATTAACCAACTTTCTATGGCATCTGGCTACAAAGGGCTGACGCAGTTAATATTAATCTTCTTTAGTTTTCATCCAATTAAAATAGTGGAATATTAATTTACGAATGGTTCTTGACTTTTTTAGAGATTAAAAATCTAATACTATTTATGGTAGATACGGTAATTAGATCAAGTTTTACAACTAATGTAATTTTCATTGTCAATAGCAGAAAACAAACACCTTGCTAACATAGATTGAGTATGGAACTTTACATTTATCAATCCAAACGAAAGTGTCAAGTTTGCACTGAAATACAAAATTATTTTCATTTCTTAATCAACTGATAATGATATTACACAAACAATTATGTATGAAACACCTTTATGATGCTGCTTTACTGCATCTGTATAACTTCAAACTTCAGTCAACACTCTCCTAACGTCACTCGTTTTTTAATCATTTATTTATGCAATTAATATTAATATTATAAGCGAATTGCAAAATTCTCTGTTGCAGGCTGTTGGTGAAAAAAAATTCAACTTTCGTTCTCAAATACTCTCTCCTGGTCTCGAATAGAATAACTTAAGGAGAATAAAATAAGTTAAACAGATTAATGTTTTGACATTGATAATTATTATCGTTCAGTATTTGAAACAAGTGTTCTCCACTGGATTTTTGGAAATAGCATAAAAATTGTTGTATCTGTTATACATTTCATAAAAATAATAGATCTGCGAATATTATTGAATCGGGGAAATCTAAGTTGTCCTTATTCAATTTACAGTCCAGAGATAAGAATGAACGCGCCCCGTATTCTCCTGCATGATAAAGTATTGTGGAGGACTTTATAAGTAACTGCTTGCTTCGGTCCATTCTTGAATCTATTAAAACATAATAAAGCAATATTTTACATTGAAAGAATAAATGGAAAAGAAAATTATGTTAAGAGCGGAAGAAAAGAGCGCAGATGACAAGAAGAGAAGAAAATTGGGGTAACGTCAGGAAAGAAGAGGGATCTTGATCGAGGAGCGTTTTCAAACTGATGAAGACGTTGCACCCCACAAAACATTGCATTTCGATTTACACGTTTTCTTAAAATTTCCACACAATTTATATTCTAGATAATTCCATATTTATTCTCAAAATTCTTATTTACGTTCGAGAGATCGTTATGTATGTACTCGTAGAAATGGTATTTAATGATTCGGTACAATAATCTGTTTCCTTAACCTTGAATTAAAAACAAAATTCAAATATTTTTCGATTGTTTCGTGCGTTCTTCATATACATAGTGTTAAATTACTACAAGAAGCTGCACCAAATTCCTTCAATATTCTTCGAAGCTCTTCAAAATTATATTATCAAATAATTAGGGATTAATTATCTTATACAAGAAGTAATATACTACTTGTTACTTGATACTAAGATATTTTACTTGCATTTCAGAAGTAGTTTTGGTATGTCAAACACTAGAAAGAGACAAATACATTCTTAAACAAGTACTCAGTCGCAAAAATACCGAATGTTGGCAAGCGTACCCGTCCTCGAAAGCTCATGTAAAACTTAAAAATTTAATTTAGTTTCGTTTTTTTGGAAGGAATGGTTGAGTTACAAAAAGAAAACTTTTGCCCCTCGGATAGAATGGACAACAAATCCAAAATGAGGAAAGAATTAGCGAAATATTTCTCGCTGTAATGTCCCATTTAATACACTGCATCACAATAATATTAGTATAGCAGAACCTCCTTAACGTTCCAGCGGGCGCGCTGTCGTAAATTTTACAATAGCAGATTTTTTTGTTTTGCTGTCAACTCATTGTTGTCAAAGACTTCTGCGTTCTTGGATTCCTTGCAGGTATCTTTAGTGATGCATTTCTGCAGTCACTGATTAGTTTGCACGCTATATTCAGTTTTTGTAATGGGATAAGTGCGTAGTGACGTAAGCTTTTCGCTGCGCGCCGGCAGTTGTGCTTAAATATTGTATAATAATTTGGCCTAAACGAAATTTTCTGTAAAATATCCAGATAAAGAATTCATGAGAAGGAAAATCAGAATATTCTTCAAGGGCTGTCCGATCGGAGGAAGATCATGAAATGGATAGTGGCAGTGACAGTAAACGAATGTTGAAAATATAGACGAGCATCAGAACGATACTGGATCGAAACAAGATCTTTTTGATACTAAATACAAATTTTATCAACGGATATGTTTTTTGGTAGTAAATATAATTCTTATATATTATAATGCGACATAAAATTTCATTGTTTTATAATTTCTTTGATTTTTCCAAGAGTCATTGAATGTCGTAAAATTTACGACACGCGCCTGCTGGTGTGAAAATTTTACGCGCGCCCGCTGGAAGGTTAACCCAGACCTTTTTAACCCAGAAGTCCGGATCATCCGGAGCAGTTTTGGAAAGAAATGTTTAGTGTAGTAAATGAAGATTTGTTTTATAGGCGACAAATTGCTATTCTCAGTAGATCTACAACTCGAATTCCCTTGTCTGAGGCCGAATTCATTGCTCTCACCCCACCTGCCAACCCTCTCCAACCCCTCCCCCTGTCACCAGCGATGGGTCGCCCGCAAGAGGGGAGAGGGAGGAAGGCCGTGGCCCTGGCGATTCACTCTCACACGCAACACTCACAATGCTGGATACTCAGATTGACTTGAAATTTTACCAGCTTTCTGGCATTATTTCAGCACCTTTCAAAACCCCTGGAATGGGGCGGAAATCGCTGCTCGCCGCTGGTTCTGCGGCCGTTGCTCACACACCTCACCTGCACTATCGGAGTGTCGGCAAGGTCTCAGTTACTTGGAGGGCAGGCAGGGTGACAAAAACGGGTGTTTATTTTGCAGGTTCAGATAGACGAGTAGGACGAGAAAACATACATGAGTAATTCGAATGCAATAATTAAATGCATTCTGGCATTATTTACAGGTTTTAAAGATTACAATGTGGTTTAATTAATCAGACAATGCTTATTAAATAATAAATACGTAAAGAAATAAATGCACAACAAATCAGTAAATAATTATAAATAAATAATTAACAGATACAATAAAGAAAAGATAAATTTTTAAGAAGAAAGTTTTAGAAATGGAAGGATTCCAGGGCAGGTAGGAAAAGAAGACAGGATTAAAATGGTCCGAGGAGAGAAAAGTGATACACAGCGAGCAGATGAAAGAGAAGAAGGAAGAAGCAATGAAATTGGTGCGTGGTCCCTAGATGACCCAAACGAAAGAAGAAGAAGAAGAAGAAAAGATAAATACGAATTCTTAAACGAACACGCTTGGAAATCTGATACCGGCTGATAGACGCCGCGTAACGTTCCTAGCGCCGCTGAAGCAACGGCTCGCCCGCTGCGGGAAGCGCGAAGGTCACGAAAGGTCCCGATACAAAATGCCTATAAAACACTATTTATAATATTCCATAGCACTTCAAAATTTGAGTATATAGGTTTTGCATGGTGTTCTATCAGTTGGTGAAATTTCATGTCAATCCGAGCATCCAGCACGGTGAGTGTTGCGTGTCAGGGTTTGTACACATACACCGCGATTTCTTAACTGTGCCCCTGATAGGAATCAGCTGTTTCACTGCCATCCAATCGGGAGCTTATATGTCGCTACTGTGACGTCACTATGGTGACGTTCGAGCTCCCGATTGGATGGAAGCGTCAACAGCAGATTTCTGTCAGGGACAGAGTTAAGAAAATCGTAGTATACTATATATTGTGTGCAGTGCAGTGGCGAATTCGTAACATTATTTTAAGACTATCGCACCTTATGAAAGCTACCTCAGCCATAGTTTTCGTTAAAAGGGCAATCTACGAATCCTTCTTTGGCTACATTTATCACTGCTGAAAAGAAGACACGGCAGTTTTTTTCAATTTCGGTCAGCCCGTCAATCATTTGTGTCTGGAATAATTAGAAGTACAGGAGTGTCTGCTGCACTCTCGCTTCCTGTCTTGACACTTTTCTGTCAAACCTGGAAGTTCTGGTGTGGATCTACCGTTGTCTTTTATTTTGAGCTTTTCTGAAAACCCAATACTATAAAATTCTGTATGTCATAATTCCTCAATTAGACAATTTCCCGAACCACTGAATTCTAGATTATTAACACACTCCATTTACACAAAAACTTGAGAGATGCGACACTTTCGAATAGGCAGGGAAGGACTGTTCAGCGCAATCTTTTCGACCGTCGAGCCGCGCATCGTCCCCTCTTTCCGCCCTTGAAACAGGGGCGCTAGGTTATCGCGGCTGGCATGCGGTGCTTCTCCTCCGCTAGCGAATGCTCTGGACAGCGTTGAGGGCTGTTTGAAACGTCTCACGAAGACGTACTTTATAGCGCAGAAACTTACGAATGCGGAAGATTGACTGGCTCCTGGTAGCAACATTTATTTTTCCCCATGTACTTTAAAGATGTTTAAAATCTTAATAACTTTTCAGAGGATTACAATACCCATGAAACATTTCTTATACTCTTCGAATTACTAGGTATGCCGCCGGTATAACTGAGAATTCGACACTGGTACAGCGTAAATACAAATTACAATGAATTTTTAGGTGAAAGTGCGCCGATAATTTTTCAACTTTTTCTTATTTGGTAAGTGCATGCTTTTGTGTAACGTATATTCCTCATTTTCCGGATAACTAGGATTTTCTTTAATTCGGATCGGTCCCGGTCCCAATTGAGCCTGTTTAATGAGGTTCTACTGTAGTAGACTCGCACAGCATGGACTCCCCGCAAAAAGTATTTAATGGAATAGTAATTTCTATATTTCTCCGGGCAAGTGCGTGTAAAGATCATATTGAGACACAACTGAAGCATGATGTTGAACCGATCAGAGGCACCGTGGTTGACGCCCTGAATCGCCTCTGGCAGTTAGTAGAAGTAAACAACCGCGTAGTTTTACGAAATCTCAAGCAAATAGAAACTTATTTTTCGCTTTGTTTATCAAGTGCACACAATTTTATTCAGATCAAAAGAAAGTACAATTCGTATAAAAAGGTACAAATAACATTTTTTTATAATAGAAAAGAACGTCTGTCCGTCAGTTCGTCCGTCAGTTCGTCCGTCAGTTCGTCCGTCAGTTCGTCCGTCAGTTCGTCCGTCAGTTCGTCCGTCAGTTCGTCCGTCAGTTCGTCCGTCAGTTCGTCCGTCAGTTCGTCCGTCAGTTCGTCCGTCAGTTCGTCCGTTCCATGTGTCCGGATGTCCGTCATTCATGGTTAGACCTCTTTCCATATAAGATGTGAAATATCGTTCGGAGCGACTTGGTCTACTGATGGTAGGTAATTCCAGTTTTCGTCCCTAACATTTAAAGAGAATTTTCGAAAAAAAAAAACTGCTTTGGGGAGGTATTACGGCACCTTGAGATGTTGTCTACACTGGCGACACGTTAACTATTTTGCTGTTTTTTCGACTCAACTTAAATTATTACGACTTGATTTATCAGGCTGTGGACTTGAACGTAACTAATCATGAAAAATCGTTTAAAGTAATTTCTCTCGTGCATCTGTTCACGTAACTTTTATGTTGATATCGTGTAACTTTCTATGGCAAATGATGAACCAGCCAGGGAATTGACTGTATCAAGTTTAAAATTTCTCTTTATTACGAACTTAAATCAAATAAAAATAATTCACATGAAATAACACCCAAATTGCCACGCTAGAATCATGAAAATAATCGTATTAGATTCTAAAACGAGTTTTTTGAAAAAAATAAACAGACACTCTTCAATTTCATTAGTACAGATGAATACAGAGATATTTAAGTAGCTGAGGACCATTAAGAAAGTTCAAAGTTCAAAAAGATAACTAACAGAAACCTCTAAACGGATTTTTAACATTCCTATTTTAAGGACAACTTGACCCAAAACGCCGTGAATACTGTTTTTGTATATAACACCTGTTAACATTATTTTCTTATTGCATTGCATTTTCAACGAGTAATTCCGTGTACACCGAACAATTAATCTGTGACGGAATTTAAAGAAATAAATGAAACGTGAAATTCTGAATACAAAAATGGTAAATACGAATTTAGTACAAAACGTTTGAAGCAGACCACGTCCAGATCTATAATCTCAATTCTGAGGGGCAAATGGGAATCTCTCTGAACAACTTGCATCCTCTCTGAACCACTTGCGGAGGGGATTTGGAGTTTCTACTCACTCGTATTGTTAGTGTTGCTGGGAGGTAGTCGCGTCAAAGTGCGAGAAAGGAGAATACTCTCATATTTTTTTGATTAAGTGAATTAAACTAGTCTCAAAGCCCTGAAGTTTCAATTTAAGGTTTTGGGGGCATTAGTCTTTGCTTTCTTTGACAGTTATGAGAATTAATTAGAAATTAATCGTCTTTGAAATACAAGGAGGTAAGTAGGTGTCCAGCAGCCTGTGAATTCAAGAAACACTGCTGCTGAGGAAAACGTATTCTCGAAATTGACATTGAAGATGCGTTACTGATTACGTACAATACTGAAACTATCGTGTACTATAATTTTCAAGTCCGAAGCCTTTATTTTTCAGATGGATTCCTCACAATTTCAGAAGCGAACAGAAATGTTTTCATCTTGAATATTACGACGAATCCTGGTCCGACTTTTCAAAAGTAATAATAGGCACGTTTCTGACATCGTTATTAGAGAGCTTTTGCGCAACGACGTAAAGATAAGAGGACCCGACTATTGTCACGTGACTCCTGGAACACCAATCACCGTCTTTGTAGCAAACGCAAGGTTAACCGGATTCAGTTTGTTACGTGAGGCTTCATAAAGTGTACCGAATTTGTTCCCTGTTATACTTGTTTTGGTTTCTTAGTACGCTAAGAACGCGGATAAAGGCAGATTGCGGCTTTCTGCAAAACACGATGATGCCATTGGAGGAAGAGTTGGCTATCACACTATATGAGGACGGAAGGCAGTAGGGAGGAATATTGAAATTCTTGTGGTTTCGCAAAATTTTAAATTAAGATTCAATTCAACGTTCCAAAGGTTACAGACATTATAATTGGTCAATTTAATTCTAAAATTTCAAGGAAAATTGCATTTTCTACATTGTCCATATCAATATTTCCAAATACACATGCTTCAATTCATTCTTCCATTGCAGGGAGTAACACATCCAGAGACTAAAAACTAGTGAACAACTGGCCACACTTTGCAATCGCTTTTCGATGTGTTTTTCATGTAAATGATCGAAGAACTAAATCAAAACCACAGTATACAAAATAGAAAATCCATAAACGAAATCGGAAAGTCGCCAAACTTATGTGCAACTTAATACTTTTGCTGCCAGATGTCAGCACATAATAAGCGTAAGCGTTGTAGAAAACTCTCTCTTTAGCTTCACACAAGACTTTAACGTTAGCCGTTTTGGCTGAGTGCAAAAACTCTATTAGCGATGATGGTTATTATTTTCTTAGTGTTGACGTGGTACCCGTTTTTCCTTTTCCTTGCAGTAAAATATTTAATTGCAAATAAAGATTCGGCCTTGAATTCGTGTGTACCATAGTGAACTTAACAGTTCTTTAAGAAACAAAACTGATATAATTTATGCTGTAATGAATGTTCGTCGAAAAGAAACAAGGTTGAAAAGCAGAAATAAATCGAGAGGCAATTATTTAATTAGAAAGCTTCCTAGAATATTTATTTTCTGTTTCTCAACTTTCTTAGTGACCCTCATGCACACAATGTTTCATATAAACCGTGTATAGACCTCGATTTGCGAAAAAAATAGTTATTTCATGATCAAGTCTTCCATTGTTCACCATACCACTTATTTCTATTTTTACTCTATATGTCTGCACTTGTAAAATGCCTTCATATTCGTACTGTATTTCAATTAACTAGTGGTGCTAAAAGACTTTTTCGCTCGTACTTTCACGCACAATTACGCGAAAAGTACTCAAATTTTTGAAAAAAATATATATGACCTTATTTCAAAATCTAAATTAAATGAGCAGATTTCATCAAGAGAAAAATCTCTATTTTAATTGTTGGTTGCAAGAACACGCCGAGAATTTTTTGACGTGTTGCAATTTTCGAAAAATTTAGAGTTTTTGACCAACATGAGACCTACGCCATTCTCTTAAACGTCCTTCACATTATCCAACAACAAAATTTAATCAAAAACGGAGTCAATTTTTTTTAATATTTTGAAAACGTTCGAAGGGCTTCTTGTAAAGTATCACGCAAAATTCAAATTTCGATTTCAAATTCAATGGGCGGCAACGTCAAATCGATTGAGGAATATCAATTTTCGAGAAAGTCGACTGAACAGTTTGACAAATAGCGTTGTTCATAGACGAATGGACGTTTTGCCGTCAATCGACTTTTCGGTATCAAAGATCCATAACACAAATTCTGGCTACACCACGTGCTAGAGGATTTTTTTCTACATTTAGCTACTGATTTACCTATTTTTTCGTTACCAGGACTCTGTAAAAAGAGTTTTTCTGCCGAAAATTCGCCTTTATTTCGCGCTGCGTTGCGTACGTTTCTCTCTACTTGGTAGGGAGAAAGTAACAGTCAAAGGAGTAGCCTTACCTTGACAGAGAGCGTTTACAAGCGCTTGCGGCCGCCGGCGAGGAGCATGGGCCTCAATGGAGAGCAGAGAGCGTCGGGAGCGGTGGCGATCCCTGGCAGCTTCCGCCCTCGGCTCTCGGCCTCGACGTCCTCGCTGTGCTCAGCCCAGGAGCCGCTCAGTCGCCTTGAGGTTTGTGCTCGGCCGCAGATCCGTGCAGGCAGGGCTCCGACGGCCTCTCCCACAGGCCCTCGCTGCGCGTGACAAATAGAACGACAGTTATTTATATTACGCGTACAGTTACGTGGGTGGGGATGTTCAATCTAATCCTATACTAACCTTACAAACTACCATTTACATTAAATGATCACAGGCGTTGTCATTGCCAACAACGCCATTTATTTCAAGAGCAGCTTTGGATGGCTTAGCCATCCATCATCATTAGTTTCTTGTACAAGAAAATTAGCAAGTTTAGTTCAGTTCAATGTAAATTTAGATTGTAAGTGCAGTAGTGTATAAATATTGTAAACAAGTAGCGTAAAATGTAAATAGTATATTGGTTTTGTGGTGAGATGTCGTTGGTATTTAAAATTAAATGATCACTGGTGTTGTCATTGCCAATAAAGTTATTTATTTCAAGAGCAGCTTTCGATGGATTAGCCATCATCAGTTTCTAGTTCAAGAAAATTAGCCAACATTTAGTTAAACAATTAAACAAGAGATTAAAACAAAACATTAGGATTGAAAGATAACTAATAATTTTAAAAATCAGAATTAACAATTTGTGAAACGAAAGAAAAAAGGAAAAGAAAATAGGGAGGTGTTAAAGCATTGTTTGCTAATTTTCTTGTACTTGTATCTCACCACAAAACCAATATACTATTTACATTTTAAGCTACTTGTTTACATTATTTATAAACCACTGCACCAACAATCTAAACTTACATAGTAACACTTACATACTTACAAATGTTTCTGAACTTACATTGAACTAAACTAAACTTGCATTAGATGCTATTTATTAACAATATTTACTCGTACCTTTACAGATAAGGGGCGACTTCGAAGGGCGCAGTTATACAGTACGAAAGAGCAAGATGTATTTGAAGGGAGAGGATGGAAATTGAAAGGAATGAGTGCTTGACAAGGCGTTCCTGAAGATGACACTAACAGAGGGATTTACATTTTTTGTTCCTTCTTATCGTATTAATTGTGAAGAACTCTATTTGTTACCGCGACGGCATGGAGAATGCCAATGCGGACCCATGAGCGAAATAGTCTTGTTAACCTGAAACTTTTAGGGGCCAGACTGCGCTTGGCTACGCGTGACCCAGTTGATGAGGCTTCGGTCTACGCGATGTAACAGAAAACGTACTCGAGTCTGTGCAATCATAATTTCTAACGGCTTTGATCACAAAGTAGTTTGTAAGATGAAGATAACTATAAATGTAAATTAAATCGCACAAGTTATAAAAAACTCGGAGACTGATCTCGAGCTAATTCTCAATCCTAATGCCTTTATGTCTCTTACAATTAATAAACTCCACAAACTTTTCACAGCCGAACTAACATTTATTATACGGTTATTTTCACATTTGCTTTGCACGCACTTTTGTAATCTAAAAAAACTCAAACTAGTTTCGAAATAAAAACAAGCCAATATTACGAAATTTAATTAGGAAATTCAACCTTCGGAATGGTTGAAAATGTGACGTGGTATCCGGGGGTGTCGTTCCCCACTTTGGTTCTCGGATCTTGCGGCATTTGTATCGATAAGTGAGTGGGGGCACGATAAGAGGCAAGAGTTATTTTTTCTAATCCGATGCAAAAAAGGTGGGTCATGTTACAGAGTTGATATGAATGTATGTTTTTTTATTTCACTCCACAGTTTGAACGGTTTGACAGATTTTCATGCATGAAGTATCGTTGCATTCGCTTCGAACTGGACGTACCACAGCAGTTATAAGCAGCGAATCAAATTACACTTTCAGTTACCATAAGTGACATATTCGAAAATAGATCGATTTGTTTAATTCTAGAAAAAGTCAACAATACACTGGAATTCTTGTTCTGTGTAAGTATTTTTGCAATATTTAAATTTTATTTGAACTTTCTCGCTTTCGTTGAGGTTGGATAGACAGCCTCAGCGGCGAAGACTTCAGGAGCCTTTTCTCTTCCTCTCTGTAATCACTATTAGAAAGGACGGATTTTTGATTTGTAATTTAATGACAATCTTGTTTAACTTTTTTTTTTAAATTTCGGATGCATTAAATATTTCTAATCCGAAGCAAAAAAGGAGGGTATTGTTACAGATTGATAGGAATGTAGACTTTTTTATTTCATTCTACAGTTTGAATGGTTTGATAGATCTTCTAATCGATTCTCGAGGTGTATTCTTTTCGGTTCAGTGTCGTAGGAAATGAAACCTTTCAAGAGTCATCGTTACATAGGTACTCTTCCCGAAGAAATGTTATGAAAAACTCGCAACCGAAGACTTAATGAGGAAAATGCGTCACCTTAACTGATGACATATTATTCTTTGTACATTTCATCACAACATCATCGAAAACAATTAATGAACACTGTAAATAATCCTAAATTCGGTTGACGACATTGATGGGTTAACGTTCATAAATCTGTAAAGAGCAAATAATTGTACGAGGCCACTTAAAATCCTTTCTTGGTTGTTTATTTGAACATTTTCTTAGTAACGATACGAAGAAAATAATCAGCGGTAGATCAGTGTAAGTTGCTATCTTCGAAGAATATTACACATTCCAGTACGAAGATAAAAATCCGAAAATTCTGCTGCAAATAACCTTACACTTCAGCTGTTTCCTTTTCAAAAACATAGAAGAGAAAATTAACATTGCCCCTTGGAGTGTCTATAAACTTTGTCGGAACATTATGCAAGCCGTAAAATAATATATAAAACATTAAGGCGCAAATCTTCGCTAATAAAATATCTTGGGAACACACCTGGTTTGAAGACGTCACGGTTCCTCCTTGCACTTGAGACATCACATGAATTCATTCACACATTCGTTTTTAATGAATACGTTGTTTTATTGCTTTTGTATGCAGTCTCCATTCGAACACATGGTCAGAACAGAACATTAATAAAAATATCTTTAGAAATATTTCTACACTTAAAAACTGCTAAAAATATACACAAGTCAAACTTAAGCAGTATACTGATTTATTAAAACGTTGTTCACGCGCAATATTGAAACATCGTTCACTGATCATTCAACAAACATTCTTCATTGCGCTTTGTTCGGTAGTCTTTCTTTTCATACAATTTTGAAAATATTAATCAGGATCACTCAATTTCTAAAACTACAAACAAGTCTTTTGCTGCGCTGTAATGCATCCGAAAAGGTTTGTGAATTGAGTCTTTATTGATAAAATTTTTAAAATCTCCTAGTTTATTTTAATTTTTCTACATTTATTTTGATTTTTAGAACTGTTGAAAATATACTTTACACGTGTGTGAATATTGGATGTTTTACATACGCAATGTTGTCACCTTTGGTAGCAATTGTTGTTGTCTGCTCACCTCGTGCGTGAAACACCTTCTTTTAACAATTAATTTCATTCATATTTTTTTACTATAAAACTATAATAGCCTATTACGTATATTATTATTTCAAATATGTCTATACAAAATAAAGAACATTTTACAAGAGTATTAACAGAAAAACCATTCACTATTACATCTATTATGTATTTTAAAATACGCATGGTGAATAAACACGAACATGCTTTTTTTAATAAGCATGAGAATAGCACGTGAAGAGTTTTTCTAAATTGGCAAGGAATTTTGGTAACGAGTTATTAATATTACGTTGACTTTAGGGTAACACATTCATGCATAATGTTTAATATATAAGTCTACTATACATGTGATATATGTGAATACATAAATAAACATACATTCCACAAGTACGTTGAATTAACAATAATACGCGATCATACTATGAAACTAAATAGTTCGCTTACATAAAAGCACACGATGATAGAAAAATACCACAATGCCAAAGTAATTCCTAGTTTTGTTATATTTGATTTATTATTAACTTAAATTACAATTAATGTAGTGAAATAATACTTCGTTTTTTTCTACTAGGTGTAACTGGATTCCTTGGGAAGTGTATGACATTCGCGACAACTGCTCATTAAAACCAAAACAACATTCCGTTACCGAGGATTATTCATTTGCTCCAAGAAATTAAACTTAATAATAATAATAAAAAAAGAATGATTTATTTGACCTGAGCAACGATGATATGACAAAGATTAAATGATACTAAGTAGAAATGGGAACACAGAAGTACAGACGTCAAAAGAAGGTGCCGAACTGTATTTCTAGAGCAACGGATAGTCTATACATGTACGGCAATCGCTTATATAGGACCACACTCAATCAAATATCATGATAAAAAACCCTCTATGACAACTCTAAACAATACGTGCTTTTATGATATCTTTGACGAGCAATCTCAACTTAAAACTATGTAAACGAAGATTATGGCATTTGTTTTTCAACCGTTCTTCATTTTTTTTATTGCAACTGACATGCATTATTTCCACACTTCCAATACTCAAGCCAGTGGTTCACGCGTGGAGCGGCTCCTACCTGCGTGCGTGTGTCCGTGCGTGGCGTCGCGGCGTCGGATCGTCCAGCGGCGGCGTCGGCGTTGGCGTCGGCGTCGGCGGCGTCCGCGCGGCACGGGGGTCGAGGGAGCAGTGCGGGCCGCGCGCCGAGGGCGGGGCGGCGGCGGCCGCGGGCGGCGCGCCATTGGCCCGCGGCGCCGGCGGTGGGGCGCCGCGCGCCGCCATTGGCCCGCGCCGGCCCGCCCTCGGCCTCCTCCGGAGCGCCTCCCCGCCCGTGCCCCCGACCCCGTTAATTAAAGACGACTTTATTGGGCGGTAATGAAGGCTCGTGCCGGGAATTCCTTTATCCGGGGATATTGTCTGGGAGACGCGGCCCGCCCCGCCCCGCCCTGCCGCTCTCCGCTCCCCGCCGTCCCCGCTCCCCGCCCCTGCCCCCGGCCCCCGCCCCCGCCACTGCCACCGCCCCGGCGTAATCACGCTCGCCTTGGCGGAGGCGGCGCGCTATTGTGGCCTTACAAGTCGCTGACTGGCGTGATAGAATTAATAGGCAACTCGGCGCCCGGAATTAAGCAGACTCGACGCAATGCGGCGTCCGATAGAGGCCGTTGTGTGTCTTAACTCGCCTCGCTCCCCGCCTCCGGCCCCGCCGCTCCCCGCCACGCCCCGCCGCGCCCCGCGCCGCGGCCTGGCACGCCTCACGCCTTCGCGGCGGGGCGCTGCTTTCAACTGTTCCCACCTCCCTAACGCCTTAAGAGTGCCGCTGAAGACATGTTATGAAAATGCCTAATGCAATTACGGCTGTCTCGGTGCTCGAAATGTTTATTAGTTGGTACTTAAACGTTGCTCGTTACTCTTAATTTGCATTTTTAATGTATTCTCATCATCATCTTAAAACTTCTTCTGGATGTAACTGAGATATTTTGGGGCGGGTAACAATATCCTCGTTTACTTCGGGATTTTTGGGGAGCAGATGGCGCTAAGAGCGATGAGAATTATTCCTATGAAATTTTATATTCATACTAATTTAAACTCACTAACCACCCTCGTGATGATTTAATAAGACTTAAGCTCACAAAATAATTTCACTTCTATTTTGAGGAAAATTACACAGAATAATAATTTAAGAATTACAATTTCCCTTGTCGAGTATAATTACATTTCTGTTTGAAAATAAATGAGTGATCATAATTTAAAGTAAACTGTAATTAAAGAGTAAGTAGGAAATTATGAACAAAATGGATGTTTGTACTGCATGAAATACGCATAGTGCGTAACTCACATGAACCGTATGTATAATAATTCAAATCGAATCATTTTCTTATAAGATTATGATGATACTAAATACACTTCTACTTCCAGAATGAAATAAAGGGTGATTTTTAATTAGATCTTCTGATTATTTCTAATTTTGTAGTTTCGTAAGAGCTTAATACATCTTTGTATTTGAATAGCAGGTGCGAAAACGAAGCTAAGCATGATTCAGAATTTTTCCGGAGAATTGAATTGATAGTTAATGACTCGGAACTGATAATAACCAACTAGATAATTTTCAACGCAATTTATTTAGATTATTCGAGTAAGTTTATTGAAGGAGTCATTGGGGGGAGGGGGCGGCACAAGGTAGTACTTGCTCCCAATATCTCTAGCTTCGATGAATGTTCGCAATCATGTAATAAGTATAAAAACGAAATGGAAAGAAATATTAAACATATATTAAAACGTATGTATCACTATCGAATAACTGAATCGCTGAATTCCATAAGGGATCTGACTCAAATTTTTGTAGTTGTCGGCAAATTGAAACAAAATTTCTGGACACTTCAATATTCGTCATAAAAATCTAAAAAGAAAAATGTTGTTTATCTATGGAATACAAATTTGGACACACAAAATACACTTCGCATTTATAGATACGTCTTAAACAATTAAAAACAAAATCTAACTGAAGTCCTTTTTGACACTTAATCCCAGTTATTTTATAAGTACTTTTTTAAGTATAATATAGATGATAAGTATAATATAGATATAATATAGATTGTATATATTTAAGTATAATATAGATATAATAAAGATGCACCAAAACGTATTACATTATTCATGCATGATTGTCAATGATATATGTATGATATATGATTCAATGTATGATTATGTCAAACGTCTACTCTGTGTTGTGTTTGTCAAACTGTCTTAATCTTCTTTCTCTGACTTCGGTTGTTTCCTAATGCAAGAGTTCGTTGTAAAATCCTTGGAATTCATTTGGCACAATGTCATATAATTTTCTTAGGTCTGCTATTATTTTGGCATTTATTGGTACACTAACCGTGCATACGCTTTCCGTTGTTTTAACTCTATCAATTTTTCTGAAGTCGAATGTTTGCAGTGTGTTAAATTCACAAAATCTGATGTATTCGCTGACTTTTACATAATTTTATTCAGTATTTGCATATTCCAGATAGAGTAAATCATGAAGAGTAAACGTCACGCTTTCCCTATGGGGAAGTATTTTTGTTTCTTCTGTGACAACGTTTTTGTAAATATTTGGCCACCATCTGGCTAAATTTACAATCACGCCGGTTTCAACAAGTGTTACTGTACCTGGAGATTTTCTTGAGGCATCCACAATCAATGTATACGAAAACTTTTCATCTTGCTAAGCAATTTTTTGGGGGGTGTTATTTAAGGTCGCATTAACATCAAGGTCATTAGCGACCACTGTTGGGTTTAACCTTATGTAACTGAAGATGACATGATATGGTGATGACAGGGGTGAAAGGACGAACAACATGCTCGTCGTGCAAAGGAATACAACCATGCTCGAGGCGGGACTTGAATCCGCGATTGTTGGTACAAGTTCGCGACGACACTATCCTCTTAGCGATCTCGGCCTCCAGGGATCGGCGCTAAGCAAAGTTCGCTTCAGTAGTAAACACACATGAAACAAATCACTCAGCTGTTTCAATGTTTTCAATGTAAACACATACAAGGTTGGCCACTGAGGTGCCTTTTGCCTCTCAACAAAAAAAAAAAAAAAACTGTCCGGGTGTGTTTATCCATTTAGAAGGTTGACCAGAAAACTATTGTTGCACTCAAATGTCCGTCTACCCCCGTAGATTACAAATTTCGCCTAAACTCCAAATCTTAAGTTTTTGACTCAGGTCCCTTATGGAACTCAGCGACTCAATTACAAATAAGTGACAATGTGTAAAAACAATCGTGTATTGAGTATTCAATGACATGGTTCTACCATTCCAGGAAATAATCGTTTAACATATCTCAGAAGCGCCGCATCACATGCAGCTTCGTGGGAGTAAGGGTTCCGGAAGCAACTTCCTGGAGTAAGTGTTTCATAATTTATTTATTTATTTATTTATTTATTTATTTACGTCAAAATCAGTTAAAAACTGCGTGTGACGAGCTATGGGGAGAAGTGAATTTTGTGCACGTTTTCATAATTCTGTGGTCTCCATCCTAAACCATATTCTAGTCGAATTTTGGATACAGAAAAGAGATTTTTTTCGAGTTTTGTTGACAAAATATTCGCTCCTATATAATAAAATATATTTTCAAAGGTAAATTAGCTATAAATTCCTGCCCTGAACCCTCATGTTCTTCATGAAAGAATATTACTTTTTGCCGCGATAATATGAAAAACGATCATTTGAATAACTATATTTCCCACTGAAATTCAGAAGACGTGCACAAATAATGAAGTTACATTTATGTCCAGAAGCAAAACAAGGGACCATCTCAGCATTTGCTCAAGGATCAGGGAAACTGGACGAAAAACCTGATCGAGATGGGGGCCATCAACCCAGAAACTGTGGTACAATACTTGTTACAGGTTCTTTAGAATTATACAGTCCAAATAATAATAATTACATTAACTATCATTGTTAAAATTAATGCTACTTTACTTTTTGATGCTCGGTATAGTCTCGAATTGTATAGAAACAGTTATGCAGCAGAAAAGATTTTACTTGGGACTTAAACTTTTCTATCGAATTTAATCGTCTAATGTCTTCTGGCAAAGTGTTGTAGAGTAATGTACATGAATTGTATGTGAATTTTTTGTAGTGAGCTGTTGATACTGCCACTTGGTGAATATGATTACTACGCCGTGTGTTATACTTATAGACATCGGCGTTTGCTGAAAATATATTCCCGCCCTTAAGTAAGTCATTTTTGACAAAAACTACTGATTCGTTAATCAGGAGACAAGGTAATGGTAAAATTCCTAGATTAATAATTTCGAGCCGACTTTGTCGACAGTTCGGTTCACATGAGTGCGTGTCAGAGCATAAAGTCATCGATTTTTCTTCTTGGAAATATCTTCTTTTGGACCTGTGGAGCGCTAAATGTCAGCGCCTGACAAATGTTCCTCTGAGCCCCGCTGGAGGGAGATACCAGGTTGGAGAAAACCCCGCAAGCCATGGGGTAGCTCGGCTCCGGATCGCCATCCAGCGGGGATAGATCACCGCCACCTGCTGAAGAAAAAACTGTATTTCAGCCATTCCACGTCAAATCGCACAAAAAAGACCAAAATTTGACCTTCATATTTTTAATTATTTTCTAATTTTTTCTATTTGCTATATGGATCAAATAAGTTAACACGTGTATTTTTATTTTATTCTAACTTTATTATTTTCGGAAATATTGTATAATGAAATTTGCTAAAAATGACGCACATCAATAACTTAAAAATTTCATATATTTGAATACACTAATTATAGAAACTCGGGGCCGTAACATCCAGCGAGAGGACTAACGCCTATTGGACCGCGCACATAAATGGCGGGAGGGAATAGAGAAATAGAGGGAGATACTTAACAGAAGAAAATAAAATACTTTACTGAGAATATTTTTAAGTGATGGAAAACTAAGGGATGTAACACATCACTCGCATACATTGAGCCTGCGCCACTGGTTCTTCAGCACTTGCATCAAAGACTGACCAAACACAATTCGTTAGTGCATGGGTAGAGGCAAACGGCGCCCTCATACTCACAACTAATTTTTCCGAACTGTATGTGTGGAGTGCCCACTTTTTTTTCTTATTGTATTTCATAGAAAATCGAACAAGGAACACGCCTATATTTTTTTCAAAATTTTATCTCATCGAGTTTATATGGAAATTTTACTTTTTTTGAAAAAAATACATTTTTTTTAAATGAAAAAAATATTTTTTGAAAAATGTATTTTCAGAGGAATAAAAGACACATTTCAAAGTATTAAATGAAACAAACCAGAAATGTTTATAGTCAGTACATTCGTACATTTGTAGCAACAATTGATCTTATTATGTGAAGTACCTGTAAATCCCAAAATTTAATATAGGCATAACTTCACAAATAATCAATTTTCAGGCAAATAAAAACATATGTGTCTCTTTTTTTGATGTCCAGATTTAAGAAAAAAAATATCGTACATTTTCAAAAAAGTCGTGTCAACTCTTGTGCGATTTGACGTGGAATGGCTCATTTACGGGACTAATGACCTTAGCAGTTGACGCGTCCGGAATAACGAATCAATTAATCAATCAAGGATAACGATGCTGCTGAGCTACGGCAACGGGTTCCCTCATCGCCTGATGCCATCCACTAGGTTGCCAACCGTCTTCCATTTTGAAGGACAGTCCTCAATTGACGTCAATTGTCTTCTCGTCCTCCTTTGCGTTTTGTCCTCTTTTTAGTAAATTTTTTACCTTTATTGTTAATTTATTTTATCACGTGACCCACATCTGCTACGTTTTATCGTTTATTTTTTAATTTAGAATAGAAAACATGAAAATCCTTTTTTCTGAACGCTGACACACGCACAAGACACACACGCATACACGATAGTGTCTCTGCCTAGCGACTAAAATAAAAAAAGAGACGCTCAGACCACCTTCATCTGCATTTTGTGAAATAATCTTTTCACTCGTATTGGAAATGGGAAGAAGAAAGAAACAGAGCAATGGATTAGTCTTAATTAAATATTTATATAAAGAAATATTTTTTTTCTGGCTTATCGAGTGTCCTTCTTTTCATATGAACATTGTTGGCAAGCCTACCGCCTAGCCTCCCCGGTGCACAGTGTGTAATTTCGAACATTTAGACGACTAAAACTAATTTCTCAGGAACTACTTCTTTAATCCACCCTATATTTGGCACATATGATATATATATATATATATATATATATATATATATATATATATATATATATAAAAGGTATATTTACATATCTTTCACAGATGACGATCATTACCTTTTTACACATGGTTATAGCACAGAATCTGAAAAAATCGCTCTCTCTCTCTCTCTCTCTCTCTCTCTCTCTCTCACATACACACACACACACAGCGCTGTGGCAGTGGAGACGGCTGATGCCGATAGCCTCCCCGTTCCATCCCGGCAAGGAGCACCGCTGCTCTGAGACGCCCGTCGCCGGGCTATCGATCTCCGCCCACCCTACCCCCGTCGCCCCGCCCCCACCTCATCCCACCCCACCGCTCCACGCCCCTCCCGCCGCTCCGCGCGACATCGCCCCCGCACCCGACAGCGCTTTGGGGCTCGAGCATCGGGGAAGTAGAGAGGTGGAGAGAACTGTCGCGGGCAACGGCATCGCTTACTAATGTTAGCAGGTGCTTCAAACATGGCAGTAAACAGTAGTATGATTTATAATAAGACATAAATGACATAGAATATGAGTTCTCACTATCCGGAACAGATAGATCAACGCCGCCACCAGCAATAAAAACTTGCACGATATTTACGGGACTAATATCCCCAGCAGTTGCTGCGCCCCAAATCACTAATCAATTAATCGAGTGGCCGAGTCACAACGCTACTTCAATGTATGCTAATTTAATTTTTCCTTGACTTCTATAGTGCCCCAACATACGCTGACCGTCCCAGAAGTCATGAGATTGATACCAGCGCCCCGGAATGGGGAGATCGCTGAGGATTTTCTTGAGTTGGCTAGGGAGTGCAGGGTGTTAGATATACGAATACCCTGATGAAACAGTGGATTTCTACGATGACCCAGAGAGCAAGTAGGGCGGCAAGGGCTGGTGTGGTGTCGCATCGAGGTTCAAGAATCTCGCGTGTTTGTTTCATGCGAGCTTCTCAATTTTACTGAGAGACTCCTTTACTGCACTTGTCACTAAGTACGTGTCGCCAAGTACGAAACCTGACTATTTAATTGTTCAGAAAACCGGAAAACTCCCGATTAGAGCAGCCGGTAGCTACAATTGTCCTCCAGATAACGGCTGTACTCGGCTCACCTATGTAGATTGTGTCGAAAATCGTGACACAGGAGCTCAAATCCTACGACCTAGCGACCAGAGGCACTGCAGTGACATCAGTTGACGCCCTGAGCCATCTAAGCCAGTTTGACTATTTGAGTAAGATAGAGTAGGTCAAAAGAAAAAGTTCTCATTTCCAGAAAACAAACAGAGCACAAAAGTGGAAAGAATGATGTTTGCCCCTTTTTCATCGATGGTAATAATTCACTAAGACGTCGTATCTACTCCAAGTACTGAGTTTAGCAAATCTGTGCTTGAACTGTTAGGGAAAAAGTTTATGTAATCAGCCTTGAGATTGTATTTTTGATCAAGACGACATGCTTGCCCACACGTCGCTTTGGGAGAGAGAATTCTAAATTTCGAAGAATCTGGCAAAGCTAGTTTGGCCTCCCCACGGCCAGAGTTCTGGGTATTTGGATCACCAAGCACCATGGTGAACCCAAAAGAATGTACTTTGGATCTATTACGGAAACTCACGCCAAGCGCCATTGAGACGAGTGCTCAGAAGATGATTCCTCATGCGAGTGAAAATATTTTGAGCAGTAGCACACCCGCCGGTATCGACGCAGGATGCTGAATCAACGGAGGATGAGTAGAGAGAAGGGTACTACAAACTGTTTAAAGAAAAACGAATTTATAGAACCAGTTCCTTTACAGATGAAATGGAACTTCTTTTCATAAATAATCGTAACATTCATTCATCATTTCACAAACAATATTCATAAATAATCGTAAATAAAATTTAATTTAAATAAAATGAAAAGTATTGTATTTTCTACATTCTAACACTAAAAATTAAAGAAATGAATTGAAAAAGTGACTTCCAAAAGTTTATATTTTGTCTCTTATTCGCCTTTAGGATATTGAGCGATCAAGGTATTTACACGTATAAAGACATTTTTACCACACGGCGTCCGATTGATATTGTAATAATTCAAACCAATTCAAACCATTCAAAACTAAGAGGAAAGGACATTCTCTGAAGAGATGACGTAAACAATTTTGAAACAGAACACGCCATAAAGTCTGTTTGTGTTGATAACGTTGATTATGCTATTGAAACATTAAAGTAAGAATACAACATTTATTTGGAATATTAAAATATTTTCCCTCGAGATACGTACTTTGGAACAGCCATTCAGACCGCTTAATGCATTTGATCTTTCCAAGATCAGAAAAGCAAATATTACCAAGATTTTAATCGGATATGCTCTTAAGAGCGCTATGAACTGTTAATCCAAACTTGCCTAGCCTGCAAAGCGCACGACAATGTCCCCCTCAATGGGACGACAATATTCCCCTCTTCTTCCACCTCGTGACCTTACAATACAACTATGTTTAAATTGGAGACCTTGGGGCAATAACATGCTAAGCCACATTTCTGATCAAATTGAGATATTAGTGTTTTTCGAAGCCCCGTAGAGATATCTAGATGTTGGGTTTTTATTTTGTAGATTCGCCGCAAGATGGCAGTGTAATTCATAAATTAATGTTCTTTCTCCCAATGCGTAGAGTGCAGTGTCTAAACCTTTTCTCTCCGTTTTTTCAAACCTTACTTATTGTGGCATAGCATGTTATTGCCCCGAGGTCCTCATTTGTTGCACAATGGATCGCGACAATTCACAAGAAGCGCGTCGTACTCGCCAAGCCAGGCTCGTCCGTGTATAGCGCTCTTTCCGCTTCCGAGTGGCGTGTGTTTGCCGTTCCAATTTGGGCCGGTCTGCTGGCCGTGGCCGCGGAGCGCGCTGTGCGCCCGCCCCTTGCAACTCATTCGCGCTGCTTTTCTCGACGCCCCTCACCCCCGACCCTCGCCCCCGGCCGCGCAACAAGCTCGGTGACGTGCTGTAGGAGCGCGAAGGCGAAAGTGTCATAGCGCGCGCACAAGCGCTGCTTAGCTTAGCGGGTTCGCCGCTTCTTTTTTCGTCTCGCGGCGGGCGGCCTCCGCCGAGAGGAGCGCCTCCGCTCCTCGAGCCTTCTTCCACAAGCGGCCTTGGAGCCTGGCGGAAGGAAGAGAAGAGAAGACATAAATAAATAAGGAAAGATAGACAGAAAGATGGAAAGAAAGACAGGGAGAGAAAAAGAAAGAGAAATAAAGAAAGAAAGAGAGAAAAAGACAAAAATGCGAATGAAAAGTGGAAAGATAAAGAGAGAGAGAGACGGGAGAGAGAAACGGAAGAGAGACGGAGAGAGAAACGGGAGAGAGAGAGACGGAAGAGAGAGGGACGAGAGAAACGAGAGAGACGAGAGAGAGACACGAGAGAGACGACAGAGAGACGAGAGAGAGACGCGAGAGACGAGAGAGAGACGCGAGAGACAAGTGATAGACGAAAGAGAGACGAGAGAGACGAGAGAAACGAGAGGGAGACAAGAGAGAGATGTGAGAGAGACGAGAGAGAGACGAGAGACGAGAGAGAGATGTGAGAGAGAGGAGAGAGAGACGAGAGAGACACCAGAGAGACGAGAGAGACGATAGACGAGAGAGAGAGAGAGAGAGAGAGAGAGAGACAGAAACGATCAGTAAAAGACCTAGGGTAACGATCAGTAAAAGACCATACACAAATCGCCAAATAAGCGACAGGAGAAGGCGTGCAACGCCATTGGGCGCCCGAAGGCAACTTTAGTGTTGTATTTAATTCCTTGGTGGCCCTAAAAGCCCAGTGCTGCGTGGCGCGTCCGCCCCCAGGTGCCGCCCGCCGCCCCGCGGGCCGCTGGCGGCGCTCGGTCATTAGCGCTAAGCAGCGCGCCACTCGTGGCGGCGCGGGGGCGTCTGCGCTGATGGCCCGTGACAGGGCGCCTCATTAGCACGCTCGCGCCCGCCGTCACGCGCCCCCGCCCCGCCACGCCCCGCCCCGCCCCGCGCGGGGACGCACCAGAAGAGCCTGAGTGACGAGGCAGAGGAGGAGGAGGAGATCAACTGAGGGAGCGGGAAGACACAAAGCGGGAGGGAGAGAGAGAGAGAGAGCGAAAGGGAGAGAGAGGGGGAGAAGGAGAGATTGGGAAAAAGGGAGGAGAGAGGGAGAAGGAGAGAGGGAGAAGGAGAGAGGGAGAAGAAGAGAGGGAGAAGGAGAGAGGGAGAAGAAGAGAGGGAGAAGGAGAGAGGGAGAAGGAGAGAGGGAGAAGGAGAGAAGGACAGACGGACAAGAAGAGAGAGAGGAGAGAGAGACGGAGGGAGAGGAGAGAGAGATATAGAGGGGTAGGGAGAGAGAAGGACGGAGGTGGAGAGTGAGATAGAGGGAGAGAGAGGAGGAGACTACTACCGTCGGGAGTCGAACCTAGGACCTCCCGCTCAGGATGTAAACATGAATGGCCGGAAGACGCGTAAAGGGATTTATTTGGAGACTCGAAAGACCAAGTGAAGCTCTTTGAAGCCTCATAACAGAGTCTAATGGCTCCCTTTTTGGCTTCCTTAATTACTCTGGCAAGAGAACGAAGTTATATAATTATGCATGAGGCATGAGATACCACGAAAAATTTCAGAGGGAAACAGATAAAGTCCATCGAAATATCGATCGTAGTGATTTAAGGTTTTGGGAGGAGCTATAGAAAATTCCAAGTCCCCGTTAGTAGTTGGTGCGGCAGCCTTATGCCACGATGGTGTAGCCCATTATGGCGACGATGCAACGTGAACAAAAAAAAAATAAACAGAAGGAGAATGAACATCGTTTCGGGAGTGTCGGATGCAATATAATCTTCTTATCTGATGGGAATTAGATGTGATATACGCTCTCTGTGAAGGTAATGGTGAATTCATAAGTTGAGGCAGAGCAAACAAAACAAATTGGATTGGCCAACAGTGCATAACATTCAGTCCATTGCCTGTAGTTGTTGTAAAATGATACTATATTAATCATTTTGTTAATTCGAGAGTATTTTTGTATTATATTGTACAGGAAGGAAGAAAATAGCTTTGCATGACCTAAAATAGGAGAGAGGGTGAAAATGCCCTCTGTCCATGGTACCGAACATCGGAAATCCCTTTCTGCCTGTGCATATATCATGCGGCTTGCCAAACGAAATTAAGCATTCAGAATACCGCTGTACTTTAATTAAAATATTATATTAATATTTTATATCTTTATTGAGAAATATAATTATTAGCTGTCACTCGATATCATTTGGTAACTGACGCGTGCCACAGGTTCACTTTGTAGCGCTCCCCCCAACGGGTATAGTGTTCTAGGAAACGCTGCTCCGAAATGCATTTTGGTCGTTTTTGTATTTATGAAATAATTAACCTGTACACTCAATGTTATCTGAATTGCACTTGCAACCGCAACACCAGTCATTTGTGTCACAGGTCCCTATGGAAACTAGATGCACAATAGGTGGATATAAACGATAATTAACGAACACGATCAACTTCAGAGTGTTAAACTGTGTTGATAATTCACATTGCCTTTAACTCAAACGATCTAACTATTAATTATTTTTCCTAGGAATAAAAATGAGTTGTCAAAAATATGTTAAAAAATATTTAAAACAATTTTAATGTAATATTTCCGGGAATTTTATTCGAGTTATTTTCGAAATAGTACTATCAACAAAAACTTAAAATTATCATTTGAACTACATGCTTAATATTAATAAAACAAAACAATTTGGGAGAAATTTGTCATTTTTCTGGATGAGTCATGGTTCTGGAAAATTTTTATTTACTTTTCTTTTCTTGCCTTTTCCTAACATCTTCGGTGTGCGCAACTTTAATCATGAGAGAAGGGCAAGTATATTTTTGAGGCCCTTATCCGTTAATATTCTTTTATTTGCCACAGGATATGTTTCTCTATTATTCAATAATATTTATTATTTACAAATGACATTTTACTTCTACAGCAAGTTTCAGTACATTTTTGAATTTTAAATATTTTGGGAGCTTAAATTGAAAAGTACGAAAAATAGAAAATTCCAAAATTTTCGTTTCATGTCGTTCAGTACTTATTCTCCAAAATTAATGAGATGAGAATGGTTCAGGAATTCTTCAAAAATTCAACCACTATCCATTATGAACACGGGAAAATAATGGATATGTTTGTATATGAAATATAATTAAATATATTTATGAAAAAAATTGTAATGTTTTATACTTACTAACATCATCGTATGATTCAGTCGGATAACCTGTTATCAACCTAGTGCATCAAAATAATGCAAAACCTAGTGCATCTTGAATAATTACCAACAATGATTTGTTTTTCGAAAAGTGAAACATGAGTCCGATGATTGCTGAACATTGCTTTTATACTACTATACCAACTACAATACTCTCATTGAACTTTGCATGTATAAACTATCAATTTTAAAAATTAAAAAACTCGCAATATTCCCTTTGCCAACTACATTCTTCTTACGCAAGGATATTCTTCAATTATATAACATAATGATGTTATGTGTGTTATGTGAAGTGATGTTAACGAGTGTTTTTACGTGTTAGAAATGTAAAAATTATTATGTTGTAGGTAAAAGTGATTATCCATATTTGTCTGAATATGATTGTGAGTGAATACTTGTAGGATGGTGTGTATGCGAGTGTTCCTTTGTCTTTGTATGATATGTATGTAAGCGTGTATGTTTGTATGTATGAATGTTGGTGTGATATGTAAGTAAGTTTATTTACTTAAATGTTAGTGTATATGTAGTTTCACTTGTTGTAAATGTATAGGCATGTAAATGCAGTTGCATATTCTAGGTAATGAAGAAGATAATTCGTTTGTTTTTTATATTGATTTTTTATATATTGTTTTTATAGTTAATTGTGTTTTGTAATTTTAATGTACTTTTGTGTTTCTGTATTCTGCCACCGGGCAACATCAGCCCAATTGTAAAATAAACCTTATCTATCTATCTATCTATAACCTTACTCTTACACGCATGACGAAATGTCGATCGCAAGTCGGTAAACAAAACGACCGAGACGAATTGTAATTGTATTGTAAAAACGACATAAAGGACAAATGATGCTTATAAGCTTTCATTATATTAAGTTTAATACATAATTAAAATGTGGTGTGTTTACTATCAAACCAGTTAATAAGAGCAAGTAATGACACATCTAGAGCCCACTACGTTTCTTTTCAAAAATCACTAAATTTGATTGTATAGAACGCCCAAATTCTTTTCTCAATGAAAACTCACGGTGTTTTTAATCAAACGACATAGTTGACATATGATGCTCATAAGCGATCATTTTATTAATTTTAATACATTATTAAAATGTAGTGTGTTTGCTATCAAACCAGTTAATAAGAGCAAATAATGACACATCTAGAGCCCACTACGTCTCTTATCATAAATTACAAAATTTGGTTGTGAACAACACCCCAATTCCTTTCTCAACGAAAGCTCTCAGTGTTTTAAGTCTCCAAAGAACACGAGGCGGTGCGCTTTTAAACTGCGATTTTCGTAACTTTTTCCTGACAGATATCAGCTGTTCATGGTATCATCCAATCGGGAGCTTGAACGTCACCATAGTGACGTCACTGTCGCGAAATATAAGCTCCTGATTGGATGGCAGCGATTCCTGTCAAGGACGAAGTTACGAAAATCGCGGTGTAGTGGCGAGCGTGTGCCGTGCGTGCGTGCCGGGACGGGGCGCGTGGCTTATTCCGCGTCGCCCAGCGCCAACGCGATGGAGGCAGAGGCGTCGAAGCGCTGGTAATCTGTATCGACCCGCAACGCGAGCTCTGCCCCGCCCCTCCCCTCCCCCACGCCCTCCGGCCGCACTCTCGCACAGTGGGCGAAGTGACGTGGATTCCCCAGCTAGTGTTTTAACCGGCGGTGTCAAAAATATGACACGTGAATGGGTCAATCCATTTCAAGTGGTCCAGCACTGGTCGCTTAAGTCGTTCAGCATGCTCGATAAATAATATTTCGATTTGCAGGCCAGAGTATACTGAAGCGAATGCTTTTTATTCTACAATGCTAGAACAACCTAGAGCTAAGTAATTTAGAAAAGAGTAAATGTCTGCAAACGCGAAAAATTGCGCATGGCGTGAAACGAAAATGGTCGCCATTTGTACGGAACGTACGTAAATTTGTTTCTTTTCCGCCGCCTTGTTTCTACAGAAAGAAATATCAGAATATTACTTGCAGTTATATTTCCTTGTTAATCTCACAGTATAGAACAGCACGATACTACGTACCTCTTTTTCAGTTTCCTTTTATACGACAAGTACTTGATGTAATGTTATGAAGGAATGAAACATTTATTTTAGAAAGTTAGTGTGTACAACGTAACATCGTCTCCTTGAAAATACGTAACATCGTCTCTCTCTCTCTTTCTCGTTTTTAAAATACATCAGCTCCAAAATGCCCTTTAATATAACTAATAATTATCAGCTATTTGCTATCAGCTAAAACTATTGCTAACGTAGTAGAGTAATTATTCCTTACTTTATTTCCAAAACCTTGTTCATTCCAATATATCAAAATTGCTCAGCACAGAGACAAATAAATTAGAGTACAAAATATCTATTTCGAGAACATTTATTAATTAAAAACTGACGCTTAATAACACAACAGACCGTGTAATAAGAGGATAAACAGGAGAGTCTATAGGAAATTAAGGGGCGAATTTTTGGCGCTATGATTACACACCTGAGGATCGTGATCAATTCCATCCCCATCCTTTCACATCACTGCAGTGCCTCTGTCTGACAGGTTCTAGGGCTCCAGTCCTTTAAAAATCGAGTAATTTTGAGGAATATAACAATATTATTTTTAATTATTATATTTTTACTTTCCCGTATACGTACGTATACACGGAGTGATATACGTAGTATAGGGAAAGTTATGTAATGCTACGCGAAAAAAATGGCCAATTTTCGGCGGAAAAAAATTAATTGCCGGGCCGTGAAAACGAAAAAGTGGATAAAACCAGTTGCTAAATTAAGAAAAAAAATCCCCTAGCACGTGGTGTAGCCAGAAACCCTCTTTTATGGGTCCTTGCTATCGAAAAACCAATTGAAATGAAAACGTCCGTCTGTCTGTCCGTCTGTTCGTCTGTGAACACTGCTAGCGCCTAAACCATACGTAAATTTTCTTCCAAAATGGATATTCCCTGGTCGATCTGATTCTAGTCGAAGCTTTCAGACTTTGAAAAAGATTCTGTAAAAATTGGGGATTCTTTACATGAACCCCAGGACATTTTCAAACTTTTCTCAAAAACGGCTCAGAATTTTTTCTTTAAATTTCTTGTGTGAATAGAGTAAAATACACTTATTAACATGGCATTAGTCCGATTTTCATGGATAACTCTGAATTTTTGAAAATTGGCAATTAGTGATGACAGCTGGCAAAATTTGGATACTTTTGGCGGTGATAGATGACAGCTGGCAAGAAAGAGTTTGTGGCAATTCCGAATAGCTAGTGAAGACCCAAGGAAATATATAATACGGGAAAGTCTGTGCCATTTTGTACCACCACTAGTTCTATCTATTTTCATTTTCTTGCGGTATCAACAATGATGATTGGAAAAATGTGTATCCAATACGAATTAGCGCTCATTTGAACTTGGAACAAGCCGCACTGATAACAGGAGGCGATAATTACGGCTGCTTTTCGTTGGCGTGAATATAAACTAATTCTTTTATATATGTGTTTAATAATTACTATTACATATTTTTTGATCTATTTGCATTTCTTTGCCACCGCTATGAGTATCGTATTATTTATTAACTTTTAATTATTTTGATTTGTCGCATTCTGCTTACACAGAATATTGAAAAGTTAAAAAACTCGTCCGATATGTTCGCGAATACACTGGGTACCTTATACAATACAATGAATTCAATGCCAGAAATATATTTTCATTTAAAGTTTTGAATAAAAAAATCTATTGCTTGAAACTATTTAATTTTAAAATGTTCTATGAGTTTCAAATTTTGAAATGAGATTCACAAAAAACAATGACTGAGATGTGTTACTTCGGAGAGAAATTGTGGCATAATTAATAGTACATAACCATACCTAAAGGCGAGAAAGTACGTGCTGTGTTAGCACAACTAGTTATTTTTTTGTTTTTGGTCTTTCTTGCTATTTTTTATTTATTTTTTATTATTTTGCTATTATTATTTTGCAATTATTTTTTTGGTTTGTCTGTTTCGTGTCCTCTGCGCTCCCCTCCGACCCATCGGGTCCAGGGCGCGCCGCCCCGCCTGGCGTTAAATGAGCGGCTGACGCGTTGATGTGCGGCGGGGGCGTGTCCATTAGCGCTCGCAGATCCGCCTTCCCCTCCCTCCGGTGGCCATCGACAGCCAGGCGGCCCAGTTTGGACACAAAAATCACTTCGGAAACTCTTGATGTGTCTAAAGCAGTGGGCACCGGGAGAGATGGCTCAGTGCATCAACCTGATGTCACTGCAGTCCCTCTGACCGGGAGGTCCCAGGACTCCACTCCCCACGGCGGCAGGATTTTCGACACTAGCCTCTCAGCTAGGTCGAATTCAGTCGCTGTCTGGAGGAGAATTCTAGCGGCCGGCTGATCTGATCGGTAGTTTTCCGTGGTTTCTCCGATCAACACCAGGGGAATGCCAGAGCAGTACTCTAACAAATGGGCCACGGACCGCGCGCGATCTTTCCTTTCTCTTCCTTGTCCTATCCCCTCCTCTTACACAGACACACACACACACACTACCACACATGTCGGGAGACCGGTCGGGAGCTTACAGCTTGTCCCGGCTGGGGCGGTGCCCCGCTGGTGGGAGATATCTGGTTGAGGGGAAACCCCGCTAGTCGACGGTAGGTCGGCGCCAGATCTCGCCATCCAGCGGGGAAAAGATCATCGCCACCGCCCGAGAAAAAACACGCACTACACTTACGAGGCTAATGACCAAAGTATAATTGAATCAAACAATCAATCTAAAGCTGTGGTGTCAACGTCTTCTACTGTTGGGAAGTGCACACCCTGTGGCACCGCAGCATGCCACGAGCTTCTCTGCGCAACTAGCGGCGGGAATGGAAACTATTACTAACCCCGCCGTTTTACAATAGGGATGGCGATGTCTCTGGTGGCGAGATGGCGAGAAGTGCGTGGAGGGGCGTTTCCTGGTGGCACACGTGCCACGGACTCCCGCTCGTGGCATCAACCTTGACAACACTGGTCTAAAGAGTCAGAACTAATCTTTTTTGCGTAATATTTTGTAACAATTCGTTGCGGGTTGTTTTCTTAAAATCCATTGATAATTTTCGTCAAGAACCGTTGTGCCATTGTAACATGTTCTTTCGCGTGGAACAGTAGTGGATGCTGCAGAGAGAAAACTGTCTCATCCATTTCCTTCGCTGCAAAACAGGACATATGTCATGGGCCCCCCGTCCAAGCTAATAATTTGCGATGGTCTGCAGAGACCAACGGGAGTGGGGAGCGTGCCGGAGGATAGCTGGTGGAAGTCGCAGTTTGGGGTTGACGAACGAAGAGTGGAGGAGTGATGTGTCGAATTAATAGAAAAATGCTTCTTTAGTATTCTAGCATTAAAAACATTTTTCGTTAGAAGAAATCATTCGTAAAATGACATCTTGGAGAATCATTAGACGATAGCGGTGAACCGAACGGACGACAACAGATTTTTTTTCCGCCCAGATGTCAATTATCCGTGACGCCATAAGGAAGTTGTTTCCAAAAAATTAACTTTGATTCTCTTATAATTTTATAATGTTGTTAATAAAAAAGAATGAATGTAACTTATTTATAACGTTGCTTTATTGCAAAGTAGGGCCAAGCCAGCTCTACTTTGTTAAAGGTGGGGAGTCAGGAACTTATAGGCTGTATATGCATATTTCTCAAATACCTTACGTGACCCACGCAGGCCAGGGAACATGGGATGTTAGAAAGAAGATATATGGTGGTTGGGAGTGCCCACCAAATCACTGCACAAGTCACTGCCCAAGCAGGAGTAGAATCGTCAGCCTTCCTGCCCGTCTCCTTTTGCCTCGCGATCGCCATCGACTGGGCGGCTCTGCTTGATCAAGTCCCAAGACTGATCTTGGGAAACCTCTCTTTTCCAATTTGCTTAATTTCAATGTAAATATTTCTTCTCATCTCTATTTTTGATGTTTTCTTTCAATTTTAGGCTAACGAAGAAAAGAGAGAAGAAAATTCTTAAAGAAGAAGAAGAATATATTACAAAGAAATAAACATATGAATGAATGTTGACTATAAGATTGACTTTTATTTTGTAAGTTTGTTGTCCGTTCCTGAATAGTTTATTCAAAAAGCAGTGAAGTAAATGAGTGCACTAAAAATAGATTGTAGATAAATGAGTTAGGTTGAGGGACTCTGGAACAAAAAGCAACGGGTTGTAGCAAATCGGGGAAATAAACGAGATCAGGAACAGTGTGAGATGTGGATGATTGAAGCGAATGGGTAGAACAGAAAGCAAAATGTCCATGGGGCTACCGAGTGACGAGTCTGCCGAACGACCAGAGTTAAGGAGAAGATTATGCGAAAAGCATCACCGAATGACAGGCAGCAGTACGGAATGCATTGGAAGAAGGTGGGCGTAATTAACAAGGAGGAAGGCGGTGATCGGAGCCCAGCTCGCGAGTAAGGAACGACGAGGTGAAGATTGAGGCGGTTAGATGAAGTTGAGAAGACCACGGGCTGGATGCCGTTGTGGGGTGCCTAGGAGGCAATCTATAATAACGAATGACGTGCGCTCTGAAGAAGGCCACAACATGTTGGCCGAAACGTCAGCCAGCAAATCAACGACGCGGCTCATCCCGGATAGCCTGGACACCATGAATTCCGGCCGCGGAAGCCTACGCCACCACAACGAATGAAACGATCGCGAACAACGATGTAGAGAAGGATTCAAATGATTAGGAGACTAGACGAAGCGAACAGAGCTATTTCGCGCTGTGGGTGGGCTGATTACACGGAGTGTAGAGGTAGGTGATTGCATAGAGTGAACGGATGGGTGGCGATTTGAATCGGTAGTGGTGAGTGGGCGGGAAATGAGAGGGTAGCGAAGCGGAAGTGGGTGAGGATGATTGCAGGGTCTGAGCGGTTGGGCAGCGATTTAGATTGGGCAATAGAATGGGCGGGGAGATATGGTGGGAGTGAAGATGGAGTGGATGATGCACGGTCGAAGGGTTTGGTGGTGGTTTGAATAGGTCAGTGAGAGTGGGCGGGAAATTAGGTTGGAGTGACGCGGTAAAGGGTGATTGCAAGGTCGAGTGATTGGAAGGCAGTCTGGAGCGGATGATATTGAGAGGGCGGGAGATAGGCTAGGACTGATGCAGGAGTGGATGAGGGGTAATTGCAAGGTCTGAGCTGCTGGGTGGCGGTTTGAATCGACCTGTGAAAGTGGTCGGGAGATGGGATGGGATTGAAACGGGAGCAGATGAGGGTGATTGACGGTCTCAGTGGTTAGGTGGCTGTTTGAATCGACCGGTGGGAGTGAGCGAGAGATGAGGTGGGAGTGGAGTGGTAGAGGGTGAGTGTGATTGCAAGGTCTGAGCGGTTGGGTTGCGATTTAGATTGGGCAGTCGGATGGGCGGGGAGATGAGGTTGGAGTGAAGCTGGAGAAGGTGAGTGGGATTGCACTCTCGGAGTGGTTGGGTGGCGGTTTGAATCGACCGGTGGGAGAGGGCGAGTGGCGCGGAGGGAGTGAAGCGGGGGAGATTGATTACAAGGTCGAATTAATTTGAAGGCGTTCTAAATCGGTCTGTGGGAGCCGGCGGGAGATGAGGTTGGAGTGAAGCGGGAATGTGATTGCACGGTCTGAGACGTTGGGTGGCAGTTTGAATCGGCCGGTGGGAGTGAGCGTGAGAGGAGGTGGGAGTGAAGCGGGGAGCGGGTAAGATTGATTTGCAAGGTCTGAGTGGTTGGGAGGCGGCCTGAATCGGTCAATGGGAATGGTCAGGAGATGAGATGGGAGTGATGCGGGAAAGGGTGAGGGTGAATGCACCGTCTGAGCGTTTGTCGATTTGAATCGACCGGAGGGGGTACACGGGAGATGGGATGGGAGTGAATAGGGGAGAGGTAGGGTGATTATAGAGTCTGAGCGGTTCGGTGGCGGTTTATGTTGGGAGGTGGGATGGTCGCGAGGATGAGTTAAGAGTGAAGCGGGAGAGGGTGATTGCTAGGTCAGGAATGCAGTCCTAATCGGTCAGGGGGGCGGTCAATGAGGTAGTGAAGATTGGGTGATGTTGGTGGACGAGATAGTGGGTGGGTGATGGTGATTGTTGGTTCCGTGTGGTTAGGTGGCGGATTGAGTCGGCAGATGAGAGAGTACGGGAGAAGATAAAGTAATAAAGCGGGAGTGGGTGAGAAATATTGCAAGTTCTGAATGGTTGAGAGGCGGCCTGAACCTGCCGGTGAGAGTGGGCAGGAGCTGAGGAGGTAGTGAAGCGGGAGTGTTTAAGGTGATTGCGAGGTCTGAATGGTTTGGAGGCGGACTGAACCGGGCCGGTGGGAGTGGACGGAAGGTGAGGAGGCAGTGAAGCGGGAGTGTTGAGAGTGATTGCGAAGTCTGAGTGGTTGGGAGGCGACCTGAATCGGCCGGTGGGAGTGGGCGAGAGATGAGTAGGTAGTGAAGCGGGAGTGTTGCGAGTGATTGTGAGGTCTGAGTGGTTGGGAGGCGGCCTCAACCTGCCGGTGGGTTTGGGCGGGAGATGAGGAGGTAGAGAAGCGGGAGTGTTGAAGGTAATTGCGAGGTCTGAGTGGTTGGGTTCTGAATCAGCCGGTGGGAGTGGGCGGGAGATGCGGTGGGGAGGGAGGTGAGAGTGGGCGGGAGATGCGGTGGGGAGGGAGGTGAGAGTGGGCGGGAGATGCGGTGGGGAGGGAGGTGAGAGTGGGCGGGAGATGCGGTGGGGAGGGAGGTGAGAGTGGGCGGGAGATGCGGTGGGGAGGGAGGTGAGAGTGGGCGGGAGATGCGGTGGGAAGGGAGGTGAGAGTGGGCGGGAGATGCGGTGGGGAGGGAGGTGGGAGTGGGCGGGCCTGCGCCTGTCCGGCGCCTCCGCCCCCGCTGATCCCGACATGCGTCATTAGCGCAGATTGTTTCATTCGCCGCTTATTTGCGTCGCGCTGCGTATTGACGGGCGGCGGCGGGGGCGGCGGCGGGGGCGGCGGCGGGGGCGGCGGCGGTGGCGGCGGCGGTGGCGGCGGCGGTGGCGGCGGCGGGGGCGGCGGCGGGGGCGGCGGCGGGGGCGGCGGCGGGGGCGGCGGCGGGGGCGGCGGCGGGGGCGGCGGCGGCGGCGGCGGGGGCGGCGCGGAGGGCTCATTAAATCCTGCTTACCGAGTTAGGGGAGGGGGCGCGCGGCGGCGGCTGCCAGGCAAAGCTGTTTATGCAACGGAGATGCGGGCAACGCGCTTGTTAGCATCGGAGCGCCTCCTGGGACAGCGCGGGGGGGGGAAGGGGAGGGGAGGGGTGGAGGAGGAGGTCGGTGGCGTCTTGTTGCGACGAGGAGCTGGAACGGAGGTCGCGACTCGGAGAATTGGGAAGGCCAAAACAACGAATTGCAATTGAAATGAATACAAATCGAAAGGGATGAAACCGTACTGTTGGTGAGACGGAATCAGGAGACTAATAGTGGAAGCTGCAGTATTAGAAAATCAACGATGTAGATATGAAAATCTGTAGGACAAAATGATGTTACTTGCTAGATGACACGTATTTGAATTGTGTTTCTGGAGTAGGTGTTGCAGAGGAAAGTAGAGTGCGAGAAATTAACTTTTGTAAAATGTAAAATAATAACTTTTGTAATAATGATATTTTCTCTAATTGATGTGTAGTTCAGAATAGTAAATGACTTACACAGTATGATGTATTTTAGCATAACACGGATAGGTGTAATGTATGGTTTTTTCTGAATACTGTTACTGAAACCTTAATAATTTTATTGCAATTTTCGGTATTTATGATTATTATTAATATCCAATTATATCATTTTCGAATTTCGACTTCTTACCCTACGACATTTGTCGGTTACGAGGGAGAAGATACAGGATGTACTCCCCTGTGATTTCTCGTGGAGGATTCGTGGATATGGATGGGGAAGGAAGGCATTGGAAAGGGAAGAAGGCATGCGATTCGCTGCGTATTTGTGTGGAGTGTTAATGCAGCATTTTCCTGGAACCAATATTGGGAACCGCGGACCCCATTATTATGAGAACAGTCGACCCACGAAGTCCATTCCAACAGTGCCCTCAAACTCACTGATGTTAAACACAACAGGCAAATTTCTGGCTCGTGTTTGTATGATCTAAATTGTTATTTCTTTATTGTCCTATCCGATTCTATTGATGCATTGAACATCACAATTCTTGAATTGTTCTACAATATGTCAACCTCGGGAATAATGATTAGAATTTTTGAGAATGCTACAAAAAATATGAAAGCAATACCAGCAAATTCAGAAGTTGTAACGCAATACTAACAATAAATACACTTAAATATCTAGTCAAAATTTTGGAAATGAAAGATTAGACCAATAGAAAACTCGAAGAATTACTGATCTCCAGAAAAAAGGAACATCTATAACCTCAAAAGCATAAGGGCCTCATAATAAAACAATAAGTAGCAATATAAATGTTTAGAAATACGCCTAACAAACTAAATCACCTTGATGTTTGTGGGGTGGGGATATGAGAGGACTTCAACATTCCTTTATGAGAAGACTCTCATCATTCACAATTGCATACCAGTTCGAGGAATGTTAAAACCATTCTAAAACGTTGCGATTCTTATGTTTTGGTTATCACTTTTCTTGTGTAGTACGAGTAAATGTGAAGTAAATTCACAAGCCTATCATTATGGTGACAGTGATATATCGTGTTACATTAATCAGTTAAATCGTACAAATTTATGTTTTCTACTGGTTTTCTTACCAGCGAAAATAGCTTTTCGATTAACATTTAAATAGAATTTGAAGGATATTATTTCTGGCGAGGTTATTAAAAGAAACTCAGTTTGATGTAAACATGCAGCTATTGATTTCACCTAAATCGAGTTTTTCTTATTTTAATAAATGGGGACTGAGGTTTATCGTTGCGTAAGTTAGATTGAAGAATCGCGTTTCAAGTTTCAAGTTTATAGTATTAGTTTCCAGAAAAGCGCGAGCATCAATTGATGTCACTGCAGTGCCTCAAACTGGAGGAGAATTCGAGCGGCTGCCTACTCTTTTCGAAAGTTTTTTATGGTTTCTCCGATCAACTCCAGGCGAATGCCGGGGCAGTATCCTAACAAACGGACCTTGGATCGTGCACGATCTTTCCTTCCTCTTCTTTACCCAACCTCACCCCTTACTTACACACCCACTTACATGCACTACACCACCACACATGCCGGGAGACCGGTTGGGAGCTTAGAGCTTGTTCCGGCTGGGAGATCCCTGGCTGGGAAAACAGCAAGCCGAATCGCGCCATCCAATGGGGGAAGATCGCGGCTACCTCCCACGATAAAACACGCACTGAACTTACAGAAATAATTATCTTAACCATTGATCACTAACCATTGAATCAATTAATCCAGAAAAGCGCGTTTTGCATTTGGTCCCACAAGGAACTCAAAACCCAGTTGCATGGGATAGATGCCCTACTCTCGTCCACTTTATTGAGAGTTGTGTGAGGAATAATACTGAAAATCCTTTATAAACCGAATCTGGGAAACGCTGTGAATGCCAGCCCCCATTCGAGCAGAGAGAGTCGCAGCGGGGCGTGCTTAAGCCGGGCGGCCCCATATCGCTGTCCCTAGGAGGCCGCGGCGCGGCGCGGCGGGGGCGGCGCCGCGGGGGCGCCATATTGGCGCGTTGCCATGGCGACGCGCGCGTCTCCGCAAAGCGATGCAGCGCCGCCGCTCCCTCCGCCCCCGCCCCCGCCCCCCCCGCCACCCACCCGCGCCGCTGGGAGGGATCAATGGGGGTCTGACTTGCACAAGGCCATTCAGTTGACGGGGCGGTCCTTTGCTGACAAATCGAAATGCGAATACAGACTCCTTTTTACGAGTTGGGAAGTGCTTGTACAATGTATAGTCGTTAATAGTGGAACCATTGAAGAAAATTTGCGAAGAATAAAGGATACCTTTAGCGTCCTTTACTGTCACACATGGCGAATTCCGGACTGTTTATTATCTTCTCCAACAATGGAATCTTAATATGTTTATATTATACGTTATTGGTTGTTATTGCCTTCGATACGGGGTTCGATTTAAACTGCATAACTTATCTGGATCGAAAGGATCGTTGTTATGAAAAAAGTTGAATTGTGCTTTCTGTTCTTTTAAGGAGGAAATTACAAGAGGGAATTATGAAAGGGAATATTATGGGCAGTAATTGTGAAAAGACAAGCCAAGTCAAGCTAACATCTAGTTCATTAGTAAATAAGTAAATCTGAATCAATAAAATTAGGTAAAAATTATATCATGCTTGTGCTGTTGACGTTAACTGGTCCTAACGATCTTGGAGGGTTATAGCCCTCGAGATTTTTGTCGCCGCACTATCTTTAGGACGAAAGAATATAACTCATTCTCAAGAGAGATGCACATTTCCAACAATTTGTAAACACTATTGTATTTTTGAATTAAAGTTCTTCAAATGACTTCAAATGAAATTTTTCAAAAACTCAATTTCTCTGCGAAAAAGAGCTTGCAATTTTGAATTTACAGTAGCGCTTAAACGCCATTTTCTTAAAAACGACTAAAAATTGTTCAAAGAAAATTGCTATTTTGGACAAGGTTTTACTGTTATTTAATATTCTTAAAATAAAACTTCCATTCTTCTATTAGGAAACCGAAAAATTAAGAAAATGTCAAAAAATGTCGTTTGGCGGTGATAGAAGGCAGCTGGCAAGAGTATGTGGCAAGTCTCAGTAGCTAACTGAGACCGAAGGAAATAGAAACTTAATGCGGGAAAGTCTGTGCCATTCTGTAGCACCACTAGTTATTTTTATGAGTCGTACAGATACTGTATTCTTTTGTGATATTTTAGATTTTTTTTTGTATTTTATAATTGCCTTCTTAAGGTTTTGTATTGTTTTCTATATTTTATGGAAATTTAGCTTTATTTGCTCGTTTTGATCTTTAAATATTATGTCAATTATTTTTCCGTTGTATACAGTCTAAGGCATAGTAATTGAAAATGAATTGGAATGAACTAAATGACGGTTTTCTATTCACATTCGGCGTAGTGTCGCTCATATTCAAATCGGCTTCGTTTCTTTGCCACTGCATCCAAAACGGTTTTATTACACATATAATGAATTTTTATGTTGTGTATTTGATTAATAAACTCATTAAGGAAGGTAACTGGCTAATAATTTTTGTTTTTTTGAAAATCTGAGGATTTCTCGAAACAGTCGAAATTTGAGAATCTGAAATTTACTCTGAAAACCAACCGAATGTGGAGTGCGCTCTTTCGATCAGGTAATAAGTATCCTTTAATATAAGAATGTATAATAATATAGCTATACTGAATTCATTGTATTAACATTCATTAAACATTAACAAGCATTCAACCTCTTTATAGCTTCATTAAACTTGCTTATGATCAATTTGATTTCGAAATAATGAGCGAAGTAATGTCCTGTTAACTCGACCGATTTATCTCGACCGTTCTGCATTACGTTTGTCTGCATTATATTCTTTATTAAGACCAAACTCGTGTTTCGATTTTCTTCGAATTTTGTTTGAATATTCTTTTAACCATTGAAAATGACCTAGGAGTAACGAGCTTTTTATTTTGTTTCAAGACGGTGTCCGTTTTAAAGATTACGTTTCAGGTGATGCTAGTTTTTCAATAAAGTTTAGTCGCGTGACCTACTGTACGGCACTACCAGATATAAGTATACAATGATTATTGGAATTGCATATTGGCAAATCTTGATGATCAGGCGTTCTTTCTAAAACAAAAGTGGAACACCTTGACGTGGATATGGTTCATTTTCAGCCGTGTCTATGCATACAAAATATGCAAGAAAACATAAACATTTTGTAAAACACTTTATTACAACAGTGCCGTTCTGGCAGTACTAATAAACCTATATAAAGCAGCGTCAACAGTCTATCTGGGGGATGTGAAAGTAACGTAGCAATTACACTCGCCACAAATATAGACATTTATTTATTTATACCAATAACCTGAAGTCGACCAAAACGAGTCAACTCATCGTTAAGCACAGAAATCAGCTTCTACAACAACAACACCACAAAAAAAACTCGTTATAGAATTGAGCTCCGCCGGGGTCACATAAAGCTCTTTTACTTTCTCGAATATTTTCTGTATAGAGAAATGTAGGCAATCTTCCAGGAAAAAAAAAGGTTTTGGCTGAAAAACATGTTTGGGGAGTCCCTACCGAAAACGTGATTTATTTCTCGTATACATTATAAAGTAATGGCTTATATACGTAGTATAACGTATATATGTAGTATAATGAGTATATGTTGTTTACTCAAAACTCAAGGTTTGGAAAACTTGCTGTCAAAGAATTGTCTTTTTCCAAATTTCTGCCCGTCTGACAGTCCGTCCATCCGTCTGTGTACAACATAAACGCTTAAACTATACACGGGATATTCACCAAAATTAATATTTCTCCATCAATGTGCCAGATGTCTCGGGTCTTTGAATTTAAAAGAGATCTCTTAATTTTGTGGGGTATCTTACATGAAGCTCCAATGACATTTTCGAAATTTTCTAAAATGTGGCCCCAATTTTTTTTACTTTATATTTGCGATCTACTCAATTGTCTGAAATCGGGTTTACAGAACTAAAACTAACCATATGGGTATATAAAATTACTAAACTGGGCTCTTTGGTTTCAATAGTCTTTGCAAAATCGATTATTTGACTCTGACATTTATTTCCGTTATATGGCTGGTGGTATGTTGCTTTCAGTACTTTCGTTTATTGATATAATCATTGTACGAGAATCTTGCGTTAAAGATATTGACGACCTTTTCTGTAGAACCCTGTCTGAACAACGCTAGCAACAAAACCACAGGCAGCGTTTTTACCAAAATTGATATTTCCCGATCAATGTGATAGATGTCACAGCGTCTTGAAAATGAAACGGAATTTTTGATTTTTAGGAGTTTTTACATAAAGTCTCCAGGACATTATCAAACAGTTGTCAAAAATTGACTGTAAATTATTCTTTAAATTTTGGGGATAATTTCCATTCTAGAGCAAAATTAGAAAATCTTCTAGGACCTGTGTAAAATTTCTCTCTTTACATGTCTTAGAACATGCTAATTTTCCCCAAAAATTGAAAGAAACATTTCTAATTCTGAGGACCGTGAGTTCAGTTTGATCGATAGGAAAATACTCGTTTTGTTGAACATCCGTTCCCAATCTTAATTGCAGAATTGGTAATCAATCTAATTCACTATCAAAAGCTGCAAAGCAAGATGAAAATATTTCCTTCCATTAGGAAAATTTATTTACGGTTTGAGACGGACCGATGATGGACAGTGGTAGAATCAGACGAACGGACCGATGTTTTGGTAAAAAAAAGAAACAAAAAAATCTATTTGGTATCAGGGTCCCAAAACGCGTATTTCTCGCAAAATCTCGACACTGATTTTTTTGTAATCACATAGCTTTCTCTACAATTATGTATTGTTTATAAGAGAAAGTAAAAATTAAAACAAAACAAAAAAGAAAAATGGTGATTTCAAAAGATACGATTACTTTTGGAGGGTTTTCCGAAATTCTGTAGTTTAAGAATGTAGTCGTTACTTTGAGTCATTCCCACATCCCTGCGGCTAAACCTTTCCCTTACGCGGCGGGCCTTCACTGAGCGAATAATGGTGCGTGATTGTGGCTCGTGTCGTTCCAGCGCTGTTTGTGAAGTCCGCCTGATTGTCCACCCTCGCGGTCCACTCCCGCCCTCGCCCCGTCCGCGCCCTGCCCCGTCCCGCCCCGTCCCGCTCCGCTCCGCCCCCGTCCCGCACCCGCCCTGCCCCGACCCCGCCCCCGTCACGCCTCGCCCCCGCCCCGCCCCGTCCCACCCCTGCCCCCGCCCCGTCCCACCCCTGCCCCCACCCCGCCCCGTTCCTCCCCTGCCCCCGCCCCCGCGCCGCATCCCTCGGCGCAGTATTGGCGCAGAGCATAGTTGTCACTCTCGGAAAAGTGACCACTAACCCTTTTTGGTGGAAATTCAACGAGCTCATAATTTTCCCATGCGTTCTGGTTGATGGAATACCAATTTCCAACATTTCTATTGAAGTACTCCATCTGCTTAATACGGTACATTATTCGGAGGCATCTCTTCTTTGCTTTCGATCATTTCATTTTCAGCAATTATTAGTAGTTCGTAATTGATTTAAATTCGGCATGGCAATGGACCTTGTATCCTCGTGATGTGAATGAGGAAACATTAATTACAATTATCTTGGATGTAACAAAACTTGTATATTCGATAATTCTAAACAGTGTACACGGAATATAGTCAGTGCATCGAAATGTTCAGAATATTTTTTAAATTTCTGCTCTATTGAGAAAATAATTTTTACTCATTGCACTAAAAATAACTGCACATAATCAACTAATTAATTAATTAGTTTATTTCACATATACGTCAATGATATTGTCTTTTTTCTGCACGATGTCTAAGTAATTAGCGAAACATACTAAAACAGTACTTAAAACATACTTAAAACTTCATTTAGCAGACATCCACGTGTGAGGAAGTTCAGAAATACGAAAAGGGTTAGCATAAGGTGGTCATTTCTCAGAGAACGTCTTCTAAACAAGAATATTACTGTTCTTTGTTCAATAACTTCAATCAACGAAGCAATTCAACAAAATTAAGAACTCAGATAATTTGTGGAAGACAATAGTTTTAAAAAATGTTTAATGATAAATTGAAGAGAATTATTCGAGAAATGTTTTTTTAAACTACTATGAAATCGTAGTAATTACATCAGTGTACTTATAACTGTGAAATGAAATTTGTTGAGCAAATAAATCCTACCAGAATGGAACCTCTAAAACAAGTTAAAGAGATCTAATATAAACAAAAAGATCCGAAACACTACTAGAAAAAATATTGAGATTATTTCATCAGTGCTCACTCTCCAATCTATTAGATTTGCATCCCCACTCCGCAAGTCGCCTCCTCTTAATTATATCGTGCTCCTTCCACCTAACTCCCTGAACACTCCCAGACGTCCGTAAGCTGCCTGTAACGATGCTTTTATTCCTCCCATCAATGGAGCTATCGACTGAGCCAACTTAACATCAAAATTGGCCCGCCCGCTCGTTCGCTCGCCCGCCCGTCCGCCCGCTCGTTCGCCACTCGTTCGCCCGCTCGTTCGCCACTTGTTCGCCCGCTCGTTCGCCCGCCCGCCCGCGCGCCCGCCCGCCCGCCCGCCCGCTCGCTCGCCCGCCCGCCCGCCCGCCCGCTCGCTCGTCCGCCCGCCCGCTCGCTCGCCCGCCCGCCCGGCTGCCCGCTCGCTCACCCGCCCGCTCGCTCGCCCGCCCGCCCGCACGCTCACCCGCTGACTCGCCCACTGGCCCGCCCGCCCGCTCGCCCGCCCGCCCGCTCGCCCTCCCGCTCGCTCGCCCGCCCGCCCGCTCGCTCGCCCGCCCGCCCGCCCGCCCGCCCCTCTCTCACGCGTGCTTGCACGGGGCAATGCGCGTACAAGGTCCTTTGGGACGCGGGCTTTCGTCTTGAGACGGTGCCGCCGCACACGGAGGGGGAACCAAAACGACTGAGCCACCCCTCTGCCACTCCCCCCGTGACGTCAACAGCGGCGGTTTGCGGCGCAAATGTCACCCCTGCGCGCGGCCGGCGTGCGGCATTTTAGTGGCCTTTGCCGGCAGTTTGGGGCGGCCCCCGCCGCCACAGCGCCCGCCGGCCCCGCCAGCGATCGGCCGTTAACTCTCCCTTCCTCCGCTGGTTCGATACCTGAACGCGAAAATCTTTCTGGGTTGTTGAAGCATTATTCCCGATTGAGGCGAAAGTAGGTTAGCTGAAAGACGATACAGCTTTCCTTACGTGGTCGATTTTTAATGTTAGTAAGTTAAGACTGTTCCAAAGAAATCATTTAATTTCTTTATAAACTTATTTAATGTCTTATCATAATGCTGTTTACTGTTTTTATCTTCTAATAGTAAACATTGAATTAATGTTGCGTTTATATTTCGTTTCTTTTTTTAATGTGAATATTACTGACTGCCAGACTTTTTGCAATAATAAATACGTATTAACGAAATCCCATCTGAAAATTAGTGTTATTCTTTTTTATTCTAGAAGAAAATTATTCTTCTCAAAAGGAGATGAACTGGCTCTTTCTTCTACCCATTTGTGATTTGTCCTCCTGCGAATGGCTTAGCAGTTATATTTTACTATATCCCGTAATTGTCGTTGAAAGTCCAGAACCTTTGATGGAGATCATGTATCATTGTCAGCGAAGGATAAAGATGAATAATGCACCTTATCATTTTGTTACGTTTTGAATAGGTTGAAAAATGTCACTCGTCAAATCAGGAAGGGTGTCACTTATCCCCTGATCCATTTAGTTAATTATTTTGAGTTATTGAAACCAATCGAATTCTTGTGATTTTCAATTCTAATTTGGAAATATTGGTGCCCGGAAAATTTTCATTTCTGACCTGACCAATGTAATACCGGCTCAGTCGGTACAATGGTATAAGAACTGAATATACGAATATTTTTGGTTTAATATGGGAATTTAATGCAGCATTGATTACAGCTCAAAAGAGGAATGTAATTGCGAATTTATGCTTGGAAACAAACTGTTCTCTCGATTTGAATTAACCAACACACAACTCATAAAACTCACGTTATTGGAACGTTTCATAAGCGAAGCGAGACAACCAGCCGTTTTGTTGTGCGACACAACATTCCCTTCCATCATCACACAGATTCTCTTCTGTGATTGAATTCCTGTAGACTTCACTTCAAAACAGTTCATTAGTAATTCGATTGATTAGCGTTCCCTGGTGTATCAATTGCTAAGCTAATTAGTCGCTTTGGTGCAGTTTTCAATCGGTGGTCTCCCACGTCGGATGGAGAAATCCAGCGCCAACTTACACATCATCTTGCGGGATTTCCCCAACCAGGTATCTTCCAACAGTGAGACACCGCCCCGGTCGGAACACGCTCTTTTCCATCGACTGGTCCCTCGACAAGTGTTGTAGTTCAGTGCATGTAAGTGTGTGAGTACTTAAGGGGTGAGGATAAGACAAGAAAGAGGAAGGAAGGAATGATCACTCCCGTTTGTTATGCAAATGCTCCAGCACTTACATGGTGGGGAAAACTACCGATCAACCCAGAATTCCGATCAAACTATCCAGAATTCTCCTCCAGACAGCGGCTGAACTTGACCTAGCTATTCAGGCAGTGTGGAAAATTTCGCCATCGTTGGGACTCGAACACTAGGACCTCCCGGTCAGAGACATTGTAGTGACGTCCATTGTTGCCCCTTTTTAATTTTATTTCTTCTTGTTCGGCATTTCTGCCTTGCAAGGGCGTTTACATACGATTTCATTCACGTTTTAGGATGTCAATACACTACCCATATGTTTCTTAGATAAGAAAAAAACATGAGTTGTTAATCAATCGTTGGCATTGTGTGTGTGTGTGATAGAGTAAGAGAGAGAGAAAGAGAGAAAAAGAGAAAGAGAGAAAGAGAGAGAGAGAGAGAAAGATTTTATATTTTCAGGAGGCTTGAAAATGTCTTTAGTGTAGCGTGAGTGAATTCTCTGTGGTTGGCTGGTTTTTTTACCTAGATGGTAAGTTGCTGTGGCTGGAGATTCTGGTAATAATTGATAGAAGTTTTTTGAAATTTCGATAGTATAGTCTTGAATAGATTCTATTTTTAATTCTCTATGTAGTTGTTCGTTGTTACCCTGAGCCACTTAAGCCTGTTCTTTCATTGTGATGGCGACTGTAGGTCAACACTCAAAATTAGAGCACAGACGCAGTCGCGAAAGGCGCCAACCGGGGAGAGCGAGACCCGTCGTGGGACGGCAGCACGTGAGGCGAGGTGAGGTGCGCTGGCGGCGGCGACCACACACAGCACGCGCGGGAAGGCGCGCGCAGGCAAATGTCAGGGCGCGAGCGGATTTTTCCGGCCATCGCTGACATTCACGCTGTCCCCGCGCCGCGTCTCGGCCTGCGACACATCTCGTGCGGTCGTTAACGGACTGTTAAATGTGAAGAGTCGGCGCCGCCGGCCGCCGCCGAGGCTGCACTTTTGAAATACCAGCGCCGACACCGCGAAGGTGGCCACGTCTCCTCCACACTGACGACTGCGCCTCGTCTCGCGGCTGCCTCGCGCCTATACTTCGGTTTTTCTTTCTTGGCGCGGGGGGGGGGTGTCATCAACATGGAATACCTCACAGTATTTACCGTTGTTCTCGGTTGTGCCGCTAGGAGTCGCATGATCGCCAGCACGGCTCGATACAGTCGCGATCGTGCGACTCCTAGCGGCACAACCGAGAACGACGCGAAATACTGTGAGATATTCCATTTTGATGACACCCCCCCCCCAGGCGCCAAGAAATAAAAACCGACGTACAGTGATGGCGAAATGAAGCCAAACAACGATACTACGATACATCACCAAAATGTTTTCGATGTCGATGAAAACATCGACAAAAAAATCGATGTTGTTTTAAAACTGATGAAACATTTCGAAGTAAAATGTCCTGGTTCCTGGTTCTAATGTGACACATAACACGTTAATATTAGTTTAAAGTACATTCTGCCTGAAATTTGACTGTTATTTTAATTTGCTAATCATTGTTCTATGTAGTCAAGGTCCAACTTGCAGTTTAAGAACCTCGTACAAAATAATAAAAATAGTGAACAACATTGGAGAAAGGTTGCGGCTAGCAAACGGTTTCGTGTTGCCTGTGGATCGGATGCAGTAAGAATTGTTAGTGGCTGTTGATTGTGAGCAATCTACAAATTAAGTGCTACTGGAAATTTTATTTAAATCATGAGAATCTTTTTAAAAACATTAATGTTTCTGCACAAATCGATATCGAGAAAGCGTTGATGGTATAATATTGGTGTTTCTGCTCCAAAACAACCATGTTTTTTAAACAAATCGATGTTTTTCGTCATCCCTACCCATGGCGAACCAGAGAGGTAGCTTAGCACATCCTCAATGCTCGAGATTTGGGCTTGGGTTATTGTTGAATTTGTTTGGATGTTCTATTTTTGGACCATCGGAAAAGTGATAAAGATGCTGTAAGTCTTCTAGACTCTATATCACGATTTTCGAGATGTGTTACTACTTGTGCATCGTCGATGCGGCTGAATTGCAGGAAAGAAAGAGTTATCTTTATCCCTACTGCTGATTATCACATAGTAACAGTTCAATACTTGGTCCAAAATTTGTTTTAATTTTCATAATACGTTATCTCTATTGAATTCCTGAATTCCTCTATTGAGTTCCTGGAGGTTTATGGTTACTACTGAATCTTCGTTGACCCAGAGGAGACAAAGAGCTGACGGTTTCTAAAAAGGTTGTAATGTTAAGGTTGCTGAGTTGAGTAAATAAATTCATAATTTAATAGACCAACTTTACTCACTTCGCATTTCCAAGTAAACGGAGGAGCCTCGGCCTTCAACCTCCGCGATTAACATAAAATATCCTTGAGTTCAGCTACCGGGACGGTAGCCGTATTTTCCTCCAAAATGTTGTTAAGAGTTAACTTGGCTTCCGTTGCTCGTGTAACGTCTACTACAGTATTTCGTTTCAGCTCTTTTCCAACAATTGCTATCGATCGAGATGCCTACAAATCTCCGGTTCATACTCATGGAGATCAAACCGCAATGTGGACAAGTATTGTGAAGGTCATCTTTTCTAATTGGTCGTTCCCGTGGTTTTATGAATCAAATTCCAGGAAAAAATACTGAAACAATGCCCTAAACAATGCGATAGGAAACATTCACGATCTTGCCTTCCCCAATTTGTTCCCACTCCCATTCTTAGGACGATGCATTCTTAGGGCGATGCGTTGAGACTCCAATACACAAGCTGCCCACCCCTCACTATTTCGAATGACTGGAGAGTCCCGTGATATCCAATTCGGTTGTAAAACTATCGGGGAAAAAATGATGACATCGATATTTAAACATTTTCATTTCGTACAACGCTAAGATGTAGAGTATTTAAAGTTAATGAATTATTAATTTACTAATATTATGTTATATTGATAAAAATATAACAAATTTCAAGTACTGACTCAAGAACTACCCAAGACGAAACACCTGAATAATTGTACACGAAAAGAAATGTAACACTTCTTCAGGTTGTAAACATGTCATGAATTGAGGCGCTAGTAATAACTCCGTAATTGCAGTGTACATGAAGGTAGTATATTAAACAACAATAAATTCAAGAAGAATATTAAAAGATACATGGTCAATCACGAAGACAATTACATTTCTTTTTCACCGCATTTAATTAAAATAAAGGTTTCCATCCTTTCTTTAATTTCTTTCTTTAAATTTGTTTAATCGTAACATAGTTTGCGCAGATTTTTCTTTTCTTTGTAACAACACAGTTTTGTATAATTTTCTATATGTGTGAAAGAATAATTTTTGTAAAACTGTTACTTGTTTATAAATTGTGTTTTCTTTGTACCAGATGTAAGAATTTGCTTTTGTTAATGATCCCTTCAAGACCACAATTGCGCAGGTAGCTTCAAGTAGAGATAAGAACGAGTAGTAATAAATAGGACCAGTTCTTGTGGAAGCCAATTTGTTGGAGGCGCTTGGCGCATTATGATTGATTCCCCTCATACCTGACAGGTTGCCATCTTGCACAATGCCATAAGTGTGAGTTGTAGCTCAGAGGTCCTTGCGCAAAGTGAACACATACGACGTTCAATGAGTGCTGATGAGTCTCTGACGAAAACACTGATCGATTAGGACTTTTGCATGGTTATATTTAAAGTAAAAAATAGCTACTGAATCCACTTACATTTCCACATCTCACCTTCAGTGCGATGTGGACTCAAATGTTGATGACAAGCTGCGGACGAGGGCTGAATTATGACTGTGTAAAGCCACATTTCCAGGAATCGTTTTATACTGGCATTCATGTCATATTTCTTTTCGATTTTTATTTAATAAGGTTGATATTTAAGAATAAGGAAATACGCCGCGTATTATTCACTGAAGCAATGCCAACTGACGTCATATAACGAGAAAAATGCAAGCTGCAATACCTAGCCAACATCGAGAGTAAAAATTGTCTAAGTTTCATAATATCCTAGCTACCATGACCTAGCAACAACAGACACCAGGTTTCACAAAGCACAGGAGACCATCCTCAGAAAATAGGATGTAGAACGCAAAGAACTGATAAAGGCAAGATCTCCTTCGTGAATCACAGTGTAGTAGAGAGGAACAAACTACCCGCAAAATTACCAATTAAAGGCTCTTCTTTTTATGTCAAATTTAATAATGAAACCCTTAATTCCATTTAGGCCAATACTATTAATTCTGAGATTTAATTTATTATTATTAGTGATATCATTAGTAGTAGCATTATCGCAATTAACACTGTTATTATCATTTTGATAAGTCATTATTGCTTATATTATTATTATTATTATTATTATTATTATTAAATAGTGCAGTGGAGTGGAGTGAAGTTATAGATAAGCTACAGGTCAAGGACAAATGAGAACAAAATATTAATTTGAAGATAATTAGAAATCAATTAGAGCTATCCCATCAACTTCTAATTCTAATTGTATTGGTTTGTAATAGTTTTGTCATTGTAATTGTCCAGATTATAATTTCAATTGCAATCACGTTTGCCACCGAGCATTAGCACAAAGCGAACTTTAATAAATCCATGCATCTAACACAAAGCGCGCCCCGCCGCGTCGGAGCAAAAATCGCCAAAAAATGTCAGCGCCGGTGGCGACCCGAGCGGCGCAGCGGAGGGCTGGGCTGGGGCGCACCGAGGGCGGGCGGCGCGGGCGGCGGGGGGCGGAAATGTCAGACGGCGATTAGCGGGGCCGAGCGCCTCGCTAATTACCCGTTAAGCCGTCAGCGGCTGTTAGGGCCGCCCCCGCCCGCGCCCCGCCCGCGCCCCGCCCGCGCCCCGCCCGCGCCCCCGCCGCGCCGCGGTGACCCGTGGCCTCGCCGTAATAGGCGATTTTAACGACCGCCCGCCTAATCCTCGCCCGGCGCCTGCGCGGGCGTTGATGTGGATCGGATTCCCCTTCATTGGCCGCCTCTCGCTCGTCCGCTCTCGCTCGCCTCGCCACACTATTCGCGGGGGATTCTTCTCTCTATTTACCGATTCTGTGGATTTTATTTCTCTTTGGCATTGCTTGAGGTATAGAAAGATTATTAAAATAATTTACTGCTTGACTATTGCTGGATCGGATTCATCTTCATTGGCAACCTCTCGCTCGCCTCGCCACATTGTTCACGGGGATCGTCCTCGCGATTAACCGGTTCTGTGGATTTATTTCTCTTTGGCATTGCTTGGGAAGATTGCTATAAGAAGGGACTGCTCCGACAGCTACTGCTTGGCTGTGGCTGGCAAAATAACTGCAGGCCATGTCTATGCACTGAATTTGTCAATGGGTGCGTTTTCGTTAGCTCACCTGTAAGTAGCTTCATCACTATCTCGTGCAATGCCATCGTCCTATGTGTTCTTCATTTGTTTCCCGACTAGTCAAAATGGTCCCGTCTTAGAGTAACGTACATAATATATTCATGTCGATTGCTAGTCAAATTATCAACCATTTATTACATCTGTAAATTATCAATAGCTGCTTGTAAAAGTGAACGGGTCATTGAAGTAATTATTTGTAAATAGTTAAAAGAGAAGTATTGCATTGTTGTTCTAGAAAAAATAATGTTTATTATGAAATTTAATCTTTTGCTTAATTTTTCATTTTCATAATCTGGCAAAATCTATTGTATGTTAGGTTGATTTCGGTTCCCGGATTTTTCTTTCTTTCTGCGTTGAATGTTATGAACTTTCTCATTGTTTATATCGAAATTGAATTAACGTTTCTCTGTGGATGTGGGTGCTACAACATATTTATTTAAGGAAGTTTCCTCTCGTTCACCAAGAGGAACAGTTCTGACGATAGCATAACTCCTACATCGAGAGTCAATACTTCCGATTGCGATGAAGTTCGCAGCAGTTTTTTTTATCAATTACTGTTCAGAATGCCCAGATTTTGTATGTTACATTTAATAGCATCTGATTCCTCAAAAAAATTACTATGTATTCAATTAAAAAAACCTACCTATAGTTTCGGCGCTAGTGTGGTTCACAGACGATAGACAGGTGGCTGGGCGGAGCGGGCGGGCGGGCGGGCGGACGCGCCGACGAATAGACAGACGGACGGACGTTAAAAAATGGATTCTGGCTACACCACATGTTAGAGAACTTTTTTCTAAATTTAGCAACAGGGTTTATCCACTTTTTCGTTACCAGAACTCGGCAATAACAGTTTTTCTTCTGAAAATTTCCCGGCGCACGATTACATAACTCTGCCTTGTTACGAAGAACTTCCTACGGCGAGAGAGTAAACACACTTTTTCGGGATCAGGGAACCCAAAACGAGTATTTCCGTAGAAATCTGGAAATCGATTTTCCGCAGCATTACATACCTTTCTCTATACTAAGTATATTGCTCCGTGTATACATACGTCCGTATGCGAGAAAATAAAAATTACCTTCAGTTTATAACTTCTGCAATAACTTAAAAAAGCTATGCTCTCGAAAGTTTTTCCACAAGAGCCTTTTTTAAATTTGAACGTATCGATCGATCTTGTCGATCAAACGAACATGCTACGTTAATGATTTTTATTTTGCCGCCTCGTTCTACTGCTCTCTATTGTCAGAATTTAAGAATTTCTCATATTTGATTAAAACTTTGTACTTTAAAACTTTAAAATATGGAACTAAGAGAGAATACCAATACTCATACCGTCATATTATGCCAATCGTTCGGCACAACACAGATATGTTATGTTAATTGCAGTAATTTGTTGAGAGAAGAATTGTTGCGTTTTTGAGACGCCCAAATATAAAATAATGTGCTCTTTTACAGTACTCTGTTACTGTTGTCCGCAGTCAGATGTGTGACTTCATGCAAACATTCACCGACACTTAAAATTTATCTCATTACTGCAGCCTTCCAAGAATGAAAGCCATGAATTTTTCTTTTAGTGTATTCTATCATGCTTTCCCTTCTTTAAATTTTATACACGTTATATGTATAGGAACTGTATTGTAATTATTAATCTCTGTGTAATATACTGAGATGCTTAATAACTTCCATGTTAATTACGATCTTAATTGTCATTTTCGTCAACAGGAACAGAAAACAAAACAGTTGAAAAGAATAAGATGGATGGAACAAAGAGTTTCTTAATAACTGCTTTTAATAAAAGACGGCAAGACTCCTCCACAGTAAAAAAATATAATTTTCTTGGAAATGCTTGCGTAAAATGAAGTTGCATTCGACTTAATTCGACGCATTATTTGTAATTACGATTTGCATACCGTTCTATTTTCTAGTTATTACATACATATGGTTTTAATTTTTACGAACACTGAATTGTCCGGATCGGTAAGTTATCCAATTTTGTTCCTTCTGAATCCAATTCTAATAACTCATCTGTGATCGGATTCTTCTCTGTTTTTTCTTCTACCAGTAGCAAAATAACGAAATAAATATTAATCATTCTGAAAATATTTAGAGTACACAAAAATTTCTTTTTTTTCGAAACAAGCAGTTAGTTCTAAAGCTTATTCTTGTATTACGTAGTATGTAAGACTGATCGATTGCTCTATAAAATAAATATTATCGACATTTTTGACTATGTAGTTCTGAACACACATAAACATTCTGCTTTACTGTTAATTTCTCTACCATCGCCGGGTTGGCAAAGACGACAAAATATACACTCTTGAATATCCTCAAAATTCTATTGGCAGATTAGATTTAATCACCATAATTAAACAATTCACTTCACAAACAATTCACTTCATAAGAGCTAAGAAAACAAGCTTTATTGCTTCGTATCAGTTAATGGAGTAATAAAGTTGACACAATTTTCCCTTCCTTTGAAATATCTGATAAGCCCGGGAAGTATGCACGAAACTTCTCCGTGACCTACTGAAAATATAAATTTCAACATGAAAAGCAACGGATGACGTTAAACAAGGATATTCGTAAGTTCACTGTGTAAAACATAACGATAAAATATTTAAAATTAATTAACATGAAAGAGAATGGCGATAATAGAATAGAAATTAGGGGAATCCGATAAAAATATTTGGAAAATTACAAAAAAGAAAAAATAACTTTTAAAAGTTACGTTTCTAGTTCTAACGTCTTCTCGGATCGAAGATATAATCTACGAAACAATAATTTCTAATCGTAGATATCAACTACTATAAAATGAGATAGAGTAGTAATAGCTTATGCAATTAGTTTATAACGGTAAGCTTTATTGCGTGCTCATGCAATACATGTTTTGAAAACGAGCGACTTTCGGAGGGAGGTTTCAAATTTGTACGAATGCAATAAAGCAACATTATAAACGAGTTGCATACACTATTTATTTTAATGTTAATATTTATATTTATTAATATTAATATTAATTTATAAGAGAATTATTAATTTATAAGAGAATCAACTTTTTCATGACGTCTCGAGTATTTGACGCCTGTGCGAGAAAACGGTGGTCGGATCTTTCGTTTACTGCTATCTCCCCGCGATTCTCTCGCTGCGGTTGGCTGAATGTGTGATGAAGACGCAATCATTCGTGCAGTAAAACGCTAATACGTTATTTGAGCCGTAAAATACCATTTTATGAACGACATCTTGCAACAAAAAAGGTCGTTTATGATACTTGTACACAAAAAAGATATTTAGATGCTCATTTCAGAAATTTTGTCACGATCGCTTTGTTATACTATTTTCTTTGTTTTGTGTGAAACGAAAACCCGAAACTTAGTAAAAATTACGTAATAAAATTTCACTTTATTTAAGTGGTGTTACTAAAACAATACAACTTAAATGAATAGCATAATGAAATGGTACTAACGCAGTGTATTTGGAGGAAGAAAATGAGGAATACTTTAAAGTGCTTGTGCACGAACAAGCGTAGGTCGCGCCGGATGTAAATCTGTCCCCTCTTCATCCGCTTCATTGTTGGCGCAACGGGGCAGATCGCGGCGGCAGCAGATTTACAACGGGCACGACGCAGACCTGAATGACCGCGTTTGCTCGTGTATGGGCCACTTATGCAAGATCTTTAAACGCCCGGCGCCCGGGAGCGAGGGCTGGCGAGGGCGAGGGAGCCACCGAGATGGCAAAGAGAGAGCAACAGGAGAGGATATGTCGCGGGGCGGGGCGGGGCGGGGCGGGCACGCGTAAACTGCAATTAGGGGCCCCATTACAGGGAGCGCGGTAAGTCCTTTGAGACGTCTCGCGCCTGTCACAGCGTGGCCGTCACGGGCGCGGGCGCTGCGCGGCGCGGCGCGGTGGTCCGATGGTGGGGTGACGCGCCGCCGCGCCGCGCTGCCAGCTGCCCCCCGCGCCCTTAAAGAGGACGAACGCCGCTGCCGCCCCCGCCGCCTACAGGAAGGCGCAGTCCGTATCCGTCAACTGGTGACGTGCCTTCGAACTTCTGTTACCGGTGACGTGCGGTCGCTGTGACCGGCACTGATTATATTCGTTACTTCATTTCACATCGAATTCACATTTTTTTCACGTTAACAGAGACATAATGAAGATAAAAATCGAAGAGTTTGTAGTTTATAAAATAAAAAGAAAGTAATATACTTTTTAATTACTCATTGAGAGAATTTCAGGTCATATATTGCTCCATATTTTTTCTACTCAGTTGACTATTGAAGTACGTATAAAAGGGCATACAAATGATATTGACTACATAAAAAACCTTTATTTTAATAAGGAAATACACTGTTAAATGAAAATTATTTACTAAGTATAATCGTGCATTACCAAGTATGTCCTACTACTGGTGAGGTGCGGTCATCGAGACCGATCCGTAATTTCAACTGATTTTCAGAGGCGAACGGCTGCAACTAGATAAGCTAGCCCACGCTCGAACATTGTCTAGAAAGAGATAAGAAGGTACTCTAAACCAAAACTTCCTGCGTTGCATTGGTCGAGAGGACAGTGAGTTTATTTATCCTCGCCGGTCACTGTGACCGCACGTCACCAGTTAATGTTTAGCATAGAGAAGTTAGGTTAGAACTAACGTGACAGTTCGGAAAACAATGTTTGCTTCAGAGAAGTATCTCTCCTCTGTGACAAATGTTCAGGCACGCTTGTTTGTAAAATTTGATGGTCCCCGTAATGTCAACAGTGGACAGTAATCGTACGCACTTCACATTGAAGACAAGTTATAAAATATGTTTGTATTTGGCATTTTTTGGGTCGATTTTCGGACCGGTTTAGACGCACAGGGGCTCAATTGATGCAGTGCCTCTGACCGGGAATCGCGAGGTGGCAGGATTTTCAATTCCTGCTAGATATCTACGTCGAATTCAGCCGCTATCTGGAGAACTCTAGCCGCTCCGGTCGGTATTTTTTTCGTGTTTCCTCTGTCCAATATCAGGCGAAAGTCTGAGTAGCATCTTAGAAATTGGTCACGGACCGCCCCCGATCTTTCCTTCCTCTTCCTATCTTCACCCCTAATACGCACTTACAAGCACTACACCATCACATATTTACGAGTCCAGCCGGGAGCTTAGAACTGGTCCCGACCTTGCCATACCGCGGTGGTGGGAGATTCCTGTTTGGGGAAAATCCTCTTAAACCGACTTTGGTTGTCGCCGGATCCCCCCAGCCAGCGGGAGAAGATCATCGTCACCACTCACGATAAAAAATTCACTGCACTTACAAGACTAATGACTTGAGCAGTTGATGCGCCCAGAAATACTGAGAAATAAAAAGGCGCTGCCGCGCACAGCGAGGTATAGTTATGATGAGGTTTGTCGGCGTCTGAAAAGCCGAATTCAATTCAGATAGACATTCTGCCTATGACACTATTGTTGAGCAAGGTATAGTTATTGATATGGATAAGTGATGCTTAGTGTTCTGTTTACAAACGATAAGCTATACTTAGCACCATCTAGACGGTAGGTTGACGAACCGAAATTGGCAGGAATTTCAATTGGAAAATTGTCCGGATTCTACCGAAACACCCTGTTTTAATATTATTCCAAGTATATGTTTTAATATTAGCCCATTTGAAATAATTTTAGCCCAAAAGGTAATGATCGTAGCGCATCAAGAAAATAAGTTTCCCTTATGGCTAAAAGATAACTGGCCATACATTTGGAAAGCCCAGTGCGCGTGTGTGTGTGAGAGACAGAGAGGCAAAGAGAGATACTGAGTGAAACAGAGAGAGACAAAGAGAGACTGAGAGAGACAGAGACAAAGATAGAGACAGAGAGTGACAGAGAGACGAGAGAGAGAGACTGATCGAAATTCATCGTCAACTGTGTCAAGTTCGCGGACCAGGTATCATGAGCAAGTAGATGCAGCGTTACTGGTGCAGGTAATTCTCAGGTCGGCACAATGTGAAAGATGTGGAGCGCAGAAGACAGCCTTCGGCATTACGATTACGGAACTCGGTAGCAATTTCCAGCAGATTTACCTTTTCTTATTGCACAAAATTTCAACGAAACATCTGTTGTTTACGAAAGTGCGTGCGAGGTGGTTGCTGTAGCAACTGATTCCCAAACCAAAACGCGCAGGAGATCAGCTTTGAAATTTCTGGAACGGTATCGCATGATGATGTCGAGTATCTGGACCGGATTGCCACAGACTCTGAACAATGAGTTCCCTAGAAGCCAAAAAGCAGTCAATACATTGACGCCACACCGGATCTCCGACCAAGACCAAATCATTCAAACATATTTTGTCGACACGGAATGCGTTCTTCTGGAACAGAAAGAACATTATGCTCATCAAATGACTGTCTGGAAATGAGCCGGTGAATCTGAACGTTATTGTGCAACACTACAGAATTTGCGAAGGGACATTGATAACTAGTGACGCTGTACGCGAGGCAGGTGTAATCTTCCTGCAGGATAATGCTCGGCCACTCACGGCTCACACCATGACAGATCTTCTGCAGCCGTTCTGCTGGAAGATGTTTCTTTCCATCCATCTTACATTCCGGATCTCTCCGCCAACAATTGCCATCTTTTCTTACGTATTAAGAAATTACTGACCGATCAGTATTGCGCGTATCGCAATGTCGCAGAGTTCCAGGTGAAAAACAAAAACTCAAAAACTTGCATCTATCCCAGGCGGCAGCTTCTACAATGGGGAAATACAAATTGAAATTTCATGGATTGACAAATGTCTCGATTCTGGTGGTAATGATGTTAAAAAATAAAGCAACATGCTCTGCATCTGCTGTAAAAAAGTTTTTTCTAGAGATTGTACTTTCTTTTTGTTGACGACCTCTGGTAACTTACTTTCTGGATGCGCCTCGTTATATTTGAAAAGAAAGGAATTTAAAAAAAAAGCACAAATTGCCAACGCACTTCCTATTTTCAATTGTTTCTCTGGATCACTATATTTTCATCAGACGATGGGATCAAATGAGGTATCGATGCCATAAACAAGGGAGCAAACTGACATCATTGACGAGCGCATGGGAATAACTCTTATTATATTGTTAGCAGTAGTTGTCATCTTTGACCCATCTTCTCACCATCTTTGTCATTCAGGTGAAGGCTTCTGCAAACAAGAAATAAGTAGTGTTGGTTTGTGAAACCTCCCTGATGAAATGGACGGACCGCATTAATTATACGTTGCGTGGATCAAAATTATTTGGATGTCTCATGATCATTGACCGCCAGGTTTACGGCAGGTGAAAAAATTTTCGTCTCTGACTGCTAAATGAAAGATGGTATTCTAAAAATCTACAAACGTCCTTAATCTTTTTCATTAACTTCGTTCTGTCCTGTTTATTAGTTTTCTTTCCTGTTGTTCGTTCATTTCCTCTTTTTTCCGCTTCATTTCATCATCTCATCCCGTTCATTCTCCAAACCTTTATTTTATTCATTCTTGTGCTTCATCCTGTTGTTCG